>JAQMYL010000001.1:27344776-27354823 GCA_030014365.1 Clarias pachynema | reverse complement strand
ACACACACACACACACACACACACACACACACACACACACACACACACACACACACACACACACACATCTCAGGAAGCTGACAGTGCAGGATATCATTATAGTTTCTGATGAAAGAAAAAGAAAATAAAGGAGATGATGCAAAAGTAGAAGCAAGCAAGAAAGAGAATGAGAACAGATATATGTGTGTGGAGCTTGGCACTTTGCCTGGTCACATGTCAAAGCTGTAAATGAAACCCTTAAACACTCAGCATATTATACAGTCATACCTGCTAAAGTGTATTATTCAGTAACTTTAATCAAGCAATTTTTCTGAAAGCGAGGAGTGTACAGTCAATCTGGACCTGTCAATGTGTCATTGGTGTTTACTGAGTCAACTGGCACTCTGTGAAAGTGTAAAAAGAGACGAGGGATGAATGGACAGAAAATTGATAGAAAGAGCACCATGCACAGGTTTTGATTCTGACAAGAACTTTAATTCCTGCAATAACTAACAAGCTCTTGATTTCTGTTTACAGTGCATCTGGTTTTCTGATTCAAATAGTCCCTTTTAATGTTCCATCCAAAAGCCGCACTTTTAATTTATTTTTAAACAAAGCTGGAACATTTTTCCCTTGGTTAGTACAGTCATATTTCATGTAATTGTTGCCTAATAGTTTACTTTGTGGTTGCTACTCTTTGAAGCTCTCAGAATGATAAGTCCATAATTTAGCTTGTGCTGAAATTTTCCACAGCGCACCCTCAGGCTGCTTAAACAGAGAACTGCCAGCATTACCTGCTCCTCTTTTATATGCTTATCTACTGATACAATACCACAAGGGCATCTTTATGTTTTATAAAAGAAGCACTTATGCTGGAATATAATAATTAATTTGATTGCTAATAAATATGCTAAAAGCAAATATTGGTGCTGTTTAGAAAGTCTCGCACTTGTGGATTAGACTAATGTTCATCTTAAGTGTAAATCCTAGCAAAAGATAGGAGAGAGATTAAATAAACACTTTAAACCCAGGGGTCAACGAAACATTATTATAGATAATGAATGAGTGCTAGTTAGGAAAGAGAAGCCTGGGGCAATTTCATAGAGGGCTACACACACACACACACCACTACCACCACCGCCATTTCAAGCTTATCAGTAGAAACAGCAGTTTGAAAACCTCCAAATGGATTAATCTTTTAAAACAATTTCATGTATTTGAATAGTATTTCAACCAACTAAATAAATAAATAAATATATAAATTTGCATAATTTAAAACCTTGTACCAGAATCCTGCTTGGACATGAACATTATTGTCAAAGCACATTACTATGTTATTATATTACATTGTTTATGTACAGATGTATTTAAGGGGTTAATGTTATTTCATATCAAGGCAAGTTGCTTACTGTAGTAACATACATACGAGGGGCAATTAAGTTGAAACTGACTTTTGACTGTGCAAAATTATAGCACAGTTGCAGTATGAGAGTAAAACTACTTTTATTTTTCTACATAATCCCTTGCAACACACTTATCTCTGCGGTGCTTGAATACCATCAAGTTAGAACGTTTTCTGGAGCATGATCAGACTGCCTGCATCACTTCTGAAACGCTGGCCTCTCAGGAACTTCTTTAGAACCAGAACCACAGGAGATGGTCCCAGTCAAGTTCCTGTAATGTGCAATTTGCATTTGTGAATGATTGTATGTACAGTTTGCACAGACAGATGCATCTCTTCTGGAAACTGATGACAAATTATCCATCACTTTTCAAGGATCAGGCATTCCACTCACTCAATGTTCATACTGCAGTAGGCTCTGATCAACCTCGACATCCTTAAAAACTTTTGCACCATTCAAATGTTACTTCAGCTAAGAGTCTCATCAATTGTATGCCTTCTTTCACCAAAAAGAATTCCATCATGAGTTCTGGTTTGACATAAATGCTCCTCCTATTAATTATATACTGATGCACCCTGTAATTACTGACACTTCTCTGACAATGTAATTAGTGTTTTATTAGGTATCATGACTATTGTTGTACCGTAACTTTTTGCTTTGTAGCTAACTATCCGTTGCAATAGACTAATGTTTTTAAGTGAAGCTGCCTACAAATGTCTTGCCCTTGCTTGTTAGCTGGTGTTTTCCTACAGTACCAGTTTCTCTGGTTAGTCCACTGGGCATCAATATCTGTCAAACAATATTAATGTAATTGTAGACAATTTGAAACCAAGATTATTGACTAATAGGGTTAGAACTGATAACAGGGTTTAAGCTAGTGTTTCCTCTCCAGCAGCCTACAACCAACAGACAGGAAGTTGTAAAAGACACAGTGAGAGAAATCTGGATGTTCCGGAAAACCACGTCTCTGGCTTGGGTTATAATTCAAAATGTTTGCAGTATAATGTACTACATTTATAAAATCATTTGAAAATGAATAATGAAATAATTATTCTTCATACATTAATACCAGAAACAATTATTTTACAACCAGAGATCCTATTAAATAGAATACACATATATTTTATAAAACATATTCTAGCTGTGTTTCAAATGTGAATCACAATACATTAAACATTTAATGCAGCATTTTTTCACTCTTGAACCTCCCACAAGCAGATTTCATTAGATTTAAGACAACATTGTAAATAGGTTTACATTAAATTTGTCTAGTCAAAATAGATCTGTAGCTATGAACACGCAATAACGAGCATAATGTCTTTTTTTTGATAAAGATGACTGCACTTTGAGAATGACTGCTCATTTTCATATATTTATCTTGTACTTGTGTCTGATCATTTGCTGAATAATGGTTCATGCAAAAACATATTTAAATGAAGGGAGAAATCTTTACTCAAGTCAAAAATGTAAGTTGAAATGTTTTAATGTTTAGGTTAAACTAATTAAATAAAATTAGGGTCATTGCAAACATAATTTATTTTAATAAAATACACATAATATCTATATGTAAATCTAAACAATGCCAAATAAATTTTTTTGAGTGTGACAGGTACTGTATATTTCACTTGTCTTCTGCCTCTCCTTTAAGTACATAAAGGGTACCACTTAAGTACTGTTTATTACAAAACAATAAAATAATAAAGTTTAAGAAGACTTTTAGGGTCCTCCTTCCTTATAGGCTCTACTCCACACCAATGTTGTTCCTGGCCAGTACCCCCATAGTGGAACGTTTGCGATGCGACTTCCAAGAAAAAGAGAAGAGCGTGTTATCTCTTGCTCCCCTCTTGTGTTTCCGTTAGAGCCGGCCCGCTATCTGCGTCCACCTCGGGACAGTCTGGCCTGCAAAGAGCCGATTACTGGTGATTAAACTCGCACAGGAGTGCAGCTGAGACCGTTCACGTAGACTAATCAAGCACCAGTAGATGCGCTGCTGTATGATGCAGCACAAATTGGGTCAGGTTTCTGTAGAAGTATATCTAAAACTTCAGCTTCACTTGTAAAAGCCTTTGATCAAAGTTGAGGTCATTTTTTACCGTCATTGTTACTTTTGCAAGCTAAAAACTCGCAGAGGTAACTGGAGTCGCTTGGCATTATTCACATGCAACACATCTTTGTGTTGACAGACAATGAGCTTGGACAGTGAAAAGACTGGGAAGATTTTTAACGGGAATAGAAAGGACAGCATATTGTACTGTAATCAAGTCCTGCTTTAATGTTGAAAGCAGAAAGAATACCGAGCCTTTTAGAGAGTAGATTAGGATTCCCAATATCAAATAACACCACGGTTGATAAGTTGTCAACTTTTTTCACAAATGCAGGAAGTGTTTAATGCAAACTAGGCCAAAAATGCCAAGGGGTACTTGATAATCATAACAATAGTGTTTCATACTGTTTCTGGTTTGCATTTAAGGACCTTTACTTTTGGTAAAATATTAATATGTGCATGCAATATATACTGTATGTCATTATTTGTTATAGTAAATAACTCAATTTTAAGATTCAACATTCAACGTTTTTGCTTTTACTGTGCAATATTTACACAAGCCCAATTAATGATAAATGACCAACACATACTTGCCAATACCAATGGCACCTATACAGACATGGCCATTTTGTCAGCTACAGACACCAAATTAGTTAGCTTTGTACATGTACAATTACTGACTGCTTCAATTCACAGTTTGTCCACCCAAACTATGAACAAACTTTGGTTATGTGCTCAGAAAACAACACTGACAAAGAAGTAAAGGACAATTAACATGGAAAAATGGCATCTAAAAGATAAGTATTATCTAACACTTAAAACTAACAAGTTAGGTGTTTTTAACAAAGTGACCAATAAGACTTCAAACTGTTTAAGACCCCGAGCTGACGTACCTGATACACTATCAGCACCATACACACTACCATATAAGTGTCAGCTGTGTAGAGAATGATTCACCACCCTCTGTTCAGTGGTGGTTATACAGTGAGCTAAAGTCAGTTACTGTACACTTACAAAGCAGAATGAAAACATGAAAACAGGCATTAAATTATAATCAGTTTTATACTTCAGTGCATATTGTTTCTATGCTGTTTTTTGTATTGACATTTGAAACAGGTTATAACACTTACAGAGACAGGCAACTTTAACTAATTTGAGAACTGATTAATTTTCTTTTCTTTTCGAGAAATGTTATACTGTTATGTTGAGTTATACTGCTCTCGGATTATTAATGCAGCACTGATCTTGACACCTTAACTTTTTTTTTTACCTAGGCCTTCATAATACTTTAATCTAGCCGATGATCGTATGCTAATCAGCAGTTAAATGTGATTCTGTGCATTTTATTTACATGCTAGTTTCAAGCATCCAAAGTTCTTCATCAATGTAGGTAAATGTTTTTATGATGAACTATGAATAACTGTAATCTGTGACCTTCTCATTCCATAGCATTAACTGCATGTTAGCATTAAATATGTAATTAGTGCTACAAGTATCTCAGTCAGTCTGGAGTTACATGCTGGAATAAAACAAATGAGAGAAAGCATGAACTATGTCTGATTAAATTTATTATTATGAAAGCATATTGAGGTAAGTTTTAACTTTAACTAGTTATATTTAACCTAGTTGTCCTTTTTCTATTGTTGATGACTGGTTGGACTGTAGTATAGCTAGCATAAAGTATGACAGCTATGTCAAAGTCTATAGCTACAGTAATATATAGCTGGTAAAATATTTGAATGGTGCAAACTTTTTAATGAAGTTTGTTTGTTCATGAATGACGATCCTGGCTGAGGTGGCTCAGAGTTGTTCCTGTGAACATTCAGCGAGCAGGAACTCTCTCAGGAAAAAACAGCCTGGTTTGATCACCAAAGGGACCTCATACAGCCCACCGCACCATTTGCTCATTACAGGAACTTGGCTGGGAGTTATGGCCACATCCTCCGTGCAGTCCTGACCCCACGCCAAGCGATTTCCACATGTTTGGGCCATTAAAGGAGTTCCTGGGAGGCCAGTATTTCAGACGTAAAGCAGGCGGTCTGCTCATAGTTACGGACTACTTAGAAAACTTTCTAATGTATCTTGATGGTATCCAAGCAATAGTGAAATGCTGGGATAAGACTTGAACACCCCTCATAGTTAAAGGATATTTTTGATCCTTTAACTATGATATTAAATAAATTTTATCAATAGATAGCATTCGGTTAAAACCTGTGTACATTTGAAATTGCATTTACTTTAAAAGTTACAGTTTTGATTGGATGCTTCCACATTTATTTTAAACATTTTGGCACATTATCTATATGATCAAATATACTTTTTCATAGGTATGGTATGTTTATGGAGGCACACCTGGTATAAAGCCTGGAGATTAATTAGATACATTTAAACATGTAAAGAATTTATAAATTATGTATAGTATATGTACTGTATATGTATAACTATATTAAAATCACCATTCATTCATTAAAGAAGTCTGATAATGCCAACAACAATAACATGGGTTACACAGCTTACTTGATGTTAAAGCTTGTGATGATGAAACCTACCTGACTATTAATTGTTATGGAGGCCTATTTGTAAATGTAGTGTGAGTATATAATTTTTTTCAGTTCCGAAGCATACATTGCGTGGTTAAACTTAGCACATACAGTAATTCTACTGTTAACTCTTGTTTGTGTTTTAGTTAAAACCGACACACACGATTTGTGTTTGTATCTGTCTTTGATCCTTCTACCATGAAAACGTATAGACCGATGTTTCCTATTTCCGATGTTTCTGGAGTGCAGGAGGCACCACCATGTCCCAAGTGTGTCACTAAAGAGATGTGACAGGCTCGAGACCCCTTAAACAAACATAGCGGGAGCGACAACGTGCCAGTTCCCATCGTAGACCACACAGTGTGCGTAGGAATGGACACACACACACATACACATGCCACACGCTGCCGCCATCTTCCACCTTCCAATGGCGCCTCTGATAACGATCGGCCTTAGCCACATGAAGAGAAAAAGAAACAACCAATTATACTATTAGTGAAAGAGAGTTGTGGTGGTGGTAAGGGGGGATGGGGGCAGTAGCATGTTTTCTTTTTCTCCTGTTTTTCTTGTGTGGCACATGTTGACTTTCTGCTAAACATAGGCTATATAAAATTGAGTGTCAAAACTGTTGAAGTCAATGTGAGATGAATTCTAACCAGAAATATGAACAACATATGTAACGAAGAAGCAAATTGTGCTGTTAAAGGAAACAAATCAGTTATGCGATGCAGCCTGATACAAAGGCTGGACATCATTATTTTCCAAAAATAATTTTCCCAGTGTTTTATTCCTCTTATCTCATAATAATTTTACACCAACTTTAACAGTAATTTTATATTGTTTGCATTTTTTTCTAAATTATATAAAAATCTCATTTACTGGAGCAATAAAGAAAAACAAGCCAGCTCCAATTTTAGTTAATTTCCTCCAACGTAAGTTATAGCAGCTATGAACAGTCCTTCCTTCACCAGCCTCCATTTTTTATCTTTTAAAATTAGTAAAACAAATGTTAAAAAATTTAACTGTCATGTACTTTCCTAAAATCCTAAAGTTTTTTTTTTTTTTTTGTATGAAAGGTACAGCTATTTACCTGGCTGTATCAAAGTGTTGTGACTGGGGACTCCTTACAAAAGAGCCAAATATAAAACTTTACCATATAAGCAGTTACAGGAGTTAAAATTGCTCCTTATACACTGCCTGTCCATAAATAAATAAATAAATAAATAAATCCACACACTCTAAGATTTTGTTCATGTGTGAAAATTATTCCTCATGCCCCCAGAGCCACTCTTTCACAATTTGAGTCTTGGAATATGCCTGTACCATAAGAAGAAGTGGGAAGCATAGATGTGATACCCTGGTCATGCAATTCATTCAGGTCATCAGCTGACTTCATACTATTGCCACATGACATTGCTTAGCGTAGACCTGACCTGCACTTCCATTCCAGTTGACAGGTTTAGCACTATTCTTCCAGGTTTATCAGCAATTGTTACATTGTCCATGTGAAGAGACATTACTCATATGAGCAAACATCATTCTTGGTATTATTGACTCATCCTTCTTAGTTCAATGCAACTCTGATGTTATCACAAATTTCTACGTGCCCAGACCTCATCAATACAGCAGCCGTCATGACACAAATGATGACCTGCTGCCACATTCAATGGTCTGCGAAGCAATGTTTTGACTGGTGCAAGCAGCACAGCGCAAATGGTGGCTGCATGTAAGACTGGTGACCATGAGAGCATATGCAGGCATGTATATTGAATATAAACATCTGACACTGGTCTTTACTGACATCTTCAACTTGTCAGTGGCACTAGCCACTGTCCCCACATGCTTGAAAAAGACAATCATCATAGTGGTGCCTAAGCTTTCTGCTACAGTGTGCTTGAATGTCACCCTGTTGCACTCACACCCAATGAAATGAAATGCTTTAGGAAACCTACTTTGAGTCACCTACACCAGACTCCCACCAGTTTGCCTAATGCCCAGACACGTCACCAGAGTATGCCATGCCCACTGGTCTTCATTCATTTGGATAAAAACACATGCTTAAGGATATTGGTCAGTGACTGTAGCTCTGAATTTAACACTGTCATTTCCCCTAATCTGGACACCAAGCTCAATGATCCTTGGCATGGAGATCCTCGATATATAGTTGGATTCTGGACTTCCTGACCAATAGATCTGAGGTTTTAGGTGGGGCAATTGCATATCCTCTACCCACATCCTGAATATTTGAGTCCAACAGAGTTGTGTGCTGAGTCACCCATGACTGTGTACCTCAGCATAACTACAGGGAGGAGACACCAAGTCAGTATCGTATTCTCCACATAACCGTATAATAATCACTGAGAAAAACAGAAGAGCAGTTACAAGATGGTTCGGAGGAAACAAGATGGGCACAGGTCAATGTTTATCCGTTTGCCCATGTTGAATTTGTTAGTCTTTTCAGTGCACTGTATGCATTGAGTGGACTTCTCTTGCTCACTCACTCCGCTTACTCTTTTTGGGCTCCTCAGGCTCATTGCAACCAGACAAAAAAAAAGACAAAAAAAAAGAAAAGAAAAAAATTTGCAACACAAATTAGACACATTCTCCTCAAGTTTGCATACTTTCCCACCCACCTGACCATCAGTCCCTTTACAGACTGATGACGAACCACAGTGGGTTTTTGGAAATCTAAAAGCAGCCGACACTCTCCTATCTACAGTACATCTCTGGGTCTGAAGTAGAGCGTGTCTCCAGCTTCAGGCTCCTGGGTGTCCACATATCTGAGGATCAATCCTGGGACCATAATACCTCAGTTCTTTTTCAAAGGTGCAACAGCGTTGATGGAACTTCTTGAGGAAACTAAAGTAAACATAGCAAACAGGGAGGGCATGAGCAAGCCAAGAAAATCAGATAAAAGTCATTATAATAATAGTAGATTAAAAAAAAACTTGGTAATGGTTGTCATAAAAACAATGTCGTACTGAAAGTTTCTTAATACTGTGACTTTGAGTTTGTGTGATTGCAGGTGTAATTGTCAGATATCTATAGTTGGGTGAACGTGAACATAAAAAATTCTGTGATGTAGGTGTCTGTGGTGGCCATGTTTGTTGGTTACTCTGTCTCCTGGGAAGTGGAGTCTAATGGCAATTCCTTCATCAACCTGACAGAAGACCTCCCCCATCATTCCCCTACCTAAGAGGAAAGAAGACCTAAGTCATCTAATGTTATCTTTATTGTGAGAAATCCTCCATTTCAAGGATTCAATTATTCAGGGATTCTTTATTGTCATACCAGCACACTTCCATGTTATGGTACGAAATTAGTACCCAGGTCCCGTTTAAGCCACATAAATAACAGGGTGGTAAATATGAGGATGTGTATGTGTATATACATGATATACATATATACATATACATATTCCAGTGTCATTGTTGCATTCTGCCTGCGTCATCTTGCATGAGCAGAACGCCACCGGGTGGTGTGCTTTAAAGTTTTGGGAGAGAACAGTGCTAACCTCATTCTTTAATGCTTCCACCAAAATGATAAAGGTTTTTGACCTTTATTTGACCTTTAAACTTGCTTGTTTGAGAATACAAGCAAGTTAAACGCTCTTTGAGTTGCTCAAATGCTGGGGCAATGGCTGTGTTCCATTGAAGGTCCTTTGCTCTTCTCTTAAGAGGTCAGTGAAGATACATGCATGTTAAGTCCCCGAATGAAACAGGAATAGACATTAGCTAACCCCAGGAAGCATTTCACGTCCTAAATGTTTGTAGGAGAGTACTAGTTTGTCACCGCAATCACTTTGAGTTATTGTAACTTATTATTAATTATTATTAACATATTATTAAGTAATTATTATTATTAGTTATTGTTAGTTAACAGTAGCATGGGAGATGGGTGGTCTCGTAGGGTGTCTTGCATTGAAATCTGCTGCAATGACCCGGTTACTGCATTCACCAGACATCAACACAATTTCTATCCGCTCCTCATGTGTTAACCTCTGTGACATGTCAATGGCTGTAAACAAAGAGAAACTTGTAAATAACTCATGAAAGAATAAAGTTACGTTAAAACCAAGCAC
>JAQMYL010000001.1:27316186-27328697 GCA_030014365.1 Clarias pachynema | reverse complement strand
CTTTACAATGTAGAAAGAAATAAAAATCAGGAACCATCATGGAGTTAGAAAGTGACCCCAAACTTTTGAACAGTAGTTTATATAATATACTTTTTCAGAAAACATTTAGAAACCAAAAATGCTTCTTTAATCTCCAATGTCTCCGCAGGAACCATTTAACATCTTCAAGACACAAATTTTAGTTAAAAGTTTGCAAATGCTGTTTGTGAATGTTGCTGGTTTTTACATCTTGGTTATAAAATCTAACACTACAAACAACAAACAAGAAAACCTTCAAAAATAAAAACAAATCAAAATCATTATATTATGATACAGGTAACTCCAGAATTATTTGTACCATACATTAAAAAATGCATACATTCTATAGATATAGGTGTTCTGTTTTTGTTTGTTTGTTTGTTTTTTTCGGGGGGGGGGGGGGGCGTACAGTGTACATAGTTTAGTACATGCTACAACATACAATCTGAGCTCTCCAATTGATGCATTTTTCTTTGACAAAGAGAAAACTTTTGTTTACTATAGATACAAGAGTTTAGTGGCAGAGCTATAGAAAAGCTGCAATTAGTAGGCTATATGCAATTAGTTCTATTACATTGTTACTGCTTCTTAACCCAAACACAATTACCAATGTATAGGAACTTGTGCCTGTGCCAAGTTTGTGGCTTGGATTTACATTCCCAAAGATCAGGTTGACAAAATGCTTAAGTCAATGAAATTTTCTTTTTAGAGACATAAAGTACATTTAGATCCCAAATAAGCAAGCCATAGATGAGAGTAGCAAGGAAAAACTCCTTACTACAACATAAAGAAGAAACCCTGAGAGAAAAAAAAATAGGCTGTTGTCTGCTTGGTAACCTTGGACAGTCAGATTATAAATTATTTAACTTCTACAAAAGTATAGTATACACAAACTGTATCAAGAATGTTAAAGTGTTATGTACTGTATGTTGAGTGTAAGCATCACACATCACAGTGTTTATGATTACAGAAATATACAAGATACAAGTCTATACTTAGGTTGCAAATTAATAGAAATAACAAGCAGTAACAAGCAAAACAAAATAATCGGAAGGCAATCATCTTGATTGATCGCCATTGTCCATGACATCCAAAAGTAGTGAGCTAGCTTCCAGTCTTATTCCCATGTGCTAACATGTTTTCCTGCTGAAGAGAGAAAAAAAAATATTGATGCTTTTAATGATGTTACCAAGAATGGTGGGATATCATATCAAGCATCTTCTGCATCACACATGATAGTCCGGTAGAATAACCACAGAATACAGAATAATACTGAAGCGGCTAAACGGCAAGTCATATACAAATGCATATACTTGTTAAGGTTATAGAGGTGTTCCCAACAGACCTCCTTTAGCACTGCGTAGGCATGGCCACTCACACAAGGCTAGTTTATGTTTGTTTTGAACCAGGCCCAAGACTACCAAGCTTGTGATGTCAGTAGTAGGGCTGGGGTGCGCTGGTGCAGAGTGATGCAGATACATGCAGACTGACACGTCACTTTGAAAATGAACTGCGCACGGGCCGAGGCAGGAAGCTGAGGCCTGCTGCACTGCCGGGCACACCAAGTGGAGGCAGGAGCCAGAATTGTTCAAGTCTTAATGATCGCCGAAAGGTTGAATGTAAGGGCGGAAAAAGGACCTGCCAAAGATAGACAATGTATCAGCCGCTCCCATGCTGTGAAAGCAAAACTAACACTAAGGAAGGGCACTTTTTGTTAGCTGGAGTTAACATCAGTAATGGGCAATATCTGAAATATTGTGTCGAACCAATCTCATGTAATATAATTGATTATTTCTTAACTAGAGGTCTGCATATAGAGACCTTTTGTCTAAATGAATAGATTTATGCAGGATATTGTAAGAAGCTGAGATGATTTTCTAGTGTGTTACATAACAAAACTATTAACCACACCTAAAAAAAAAAACTAGGTTAGCTTTAAGTCTCTGCCTCTGACCTTATAACTTTCAAATTCCTTTCTGTGTATAGATCCATTTTATTCTTGTGAATAAAATGAGGAAGGTGTGGCAAGACAGGATTTACTGCTCTCTTCTTTCATTCCTGGAGTGACCTACTACTGAAGCAAAAATTCATAAAGGCTTATACAGTTTATCTCCATGTTCTATAAATAGTCAGGACAAAATAATTAGTTAACAAACTTAGCATAAAACAGGATGAGCATTTTGTTTAAACAAATTCTAATAATGCCTTTTGTGTTTGATGTCCAAGTGGAGCATTGGCACGCCCTCCTACCAGGGTGACAGCTCTGTGGTACTGTACATCATGTTCAAATCTGTGTGTGACTTGTTCACAAAGCATGATGGATCATTGTAACTGCAGCAGAATACCATGCTCATCTCATCTCCTTTGCGGCCCAGCTCAGTGACCAGGATGAATTGATTACTACTTACTGTAAGAAGTGCATAAAGGTAAAGCAACAACAAAATAAACATTCACTATATGGACAAAAGTATTTGGCTTAATCTGGAATGACATTGTATCCAAATTCCTACACTTCAATATGGAGTCAGTCCCCTTTTTGCATCTATAACAGCTTCCACTCTTCTTGGAAGGCTGTCCACAAGATTTTGGAGTGTTTCTGTGGGAATTTTTACCCATTCATTCTGTAGAGCATTTATGAGGTCAGGCACTAATATTGGACGAGAAGGCCTGGCTCGCAATCTCTATCCCAGTTCATCCCAAAGGTGCTCGATGGGGTCGAGGTCAATCAGGGCTCAGGCCAGTCAAGTTGTTCCACACCGAACTCATCAAACCATGTCTTTATAGTCCCCGCTTTGTGCACTGGGGCACAGTCATGTTGGAATAGAAAAGGGTCTTCCACAAACTATTGTCACAAAGTTGGATTCATAGCATTGTCCAAGATGTCTTGGTATGCTGAAGGTTTGGCCAAATACTTTTTAATGGTTAGATCCTTACCTCACAGGACTGGTGTTATTGAGGCGCGGTGAGATGTACACCATTATAATGAGACATGCAACTATATTTCAGTCTTGGGCCAGTAGGGTTTTTTTTTTTCTATTGTTTATAACTGCTAATATTCTCCCTACACTTCTATGAAAATCTATGGAAAGGTAATCAGTGTCTAAAGGAGAATTATATAAGGAATAAAATACAACAAAACGTGGTGTTATAAAGAAATCATCATTGAGGGTGTGGTGTGAGGCGGGTATTTATTTTTTGATGCATTATACATACATCCTACTGTACTTAATGTACATTTATAGCTATGGTATGGAATGTCTTTGAGCAAGTTTATTCTTGTTATCACTATAATAGCTATTAACGGTGCCCAAAATTATGTGGACCATCTGACCATCAGACCCATACAGTATGTGGTTCTTTATCGAAACTGTTGTTGCAACAAGCACACAACTGCTAGGATCTCAAACATGTGCTAGGAACAAACATGTTCCAGCATGGCTGGGCTACTATGTACAAAGCAAGGTCAATAAAAACCTAAATGGACTTAATGGTTTATGTGAAAGTAGAAGTAGAAGTGAAAGAACTCAAGATCTTCACACGTGACTTCAACCCCAACAAACACTTTTGGGATAAATTAGAAGTTCAGGCTTTCACATCCAACATCACTGCCTGACCTTGCTAATGCTCTTGTGGCTGCTGAGACTAGCATAAAAATCACCATGAGATCAGTGTGGATGGAACCACACAGATGTTAAATTTCTAATGATGCTTATAATCAAGTTTAAATAAACAGAATGAGCACTAGTTGCCTCTTATTAAAGAGGAATATATTAGAATCACGATTTCCTCGCAAGGTTTCTTCCTTAGGGATTTTTGTTTTGTCATTGTTTTCTTAACCTTTATAACTTTTAATATCAGGACTTCTGTAAAGCTACTAAAGAAAATACTATACAAAAATATTAATCACAAATTTTGAAAATATTTCACATACATTTACAGATCGTGCTGTATGATGACCTTGTACCAAAGGACTTCGGCATTGTTAATTACAGAAGGGTAAAACCATTCTTCCATGGTATTTCTCTCAGTGGTCTATTAACAATTCCCTCTACCACCTCCGCTACTTCACCTCCACCGTAGCACATCAAACAGCTCTCGATGTGGGAAAGAGCAGAGCGATCGTAGGGAAAACCCCGCTGCCTATGTCTTTCCCAAGTGGAGCCACTTCGACAGGCAATACAGGATTTCAGGCCGTAACAGGCTAACAGGCCCCCTGATGCGGCTTAGTTAACGATCAGGAGGTTAACTGATGGAGACTTGGCTACCGGAAGCCGCCTGGTTCTCCCAGTGGATGCAAAGGAAGCACATCATGGTCGTGAGCCCATTAAAAACAATTATGAAAAGTTGTCTATTCCAGTTACCACAGGGAAGCCTGTGCTGCTGTTTTGTCATTATATGCACATTTTAATATTGACTTGTGAATGCTGTATTTATTGTTTAGAGATACTATGGATGGAAGACATATCCAATGTTCAGTTTTCTGATCTTCAAATCAATCATCAGCGCAAAAAACTGCAAACTTTTTTTTATATTGAAGTACAGTATATTCAGTACATTTAGATCATATTCTGATTTCTTTTTATTGACTTTTTCCTCATCACTTTCAAACTCGATCAGATTCAAGTCAAGACTCTGGCTACAGAATTCATAGATGTTTTTATCATGTTGTCTTATCATGGTTGGGTTTGCTGGGTCATTGTCATGCTGAAAAGGTGAAATTTAGTTACGATCTGGGACCCTGCACCCTTTAAGAGCTGTTTTTTTTTTCTCTCTGTTTTTTGTAGTGTTAACCAAAAACAATCTATTTAAATTTATAAAACTTTTTAAATTCTCTTTCTTGTTTTTTCTGTTTTTTTTTTTTTTCAGATTGATGAGTGACATCTGAAACTACTGCCAGTCTGGGAGCACCCACCTATCCACAATCCAGTCCACATATACATTTTTGCTACAGCCTTTCATTTTAATTTTGCATCATTCTGTTAGCATGACATGTAATCCCTTGTCTATCTCTGACCAAGAATCAGTCTGCTGTTTTAAACTGTTGATAAATCCACATCCACATCCACCTGACATATTACATCCACCTGGGTCATAATGACATGGCTGGAAAGTAACAAAAAGCATAAAAAATTTAAAAGTATGTACACAGTTTAAAAAACAGCTATGATTACAATTCTATGATTCAAATTTTTTAATGGGAATGTATGTAATGTGCAGAACATTTAAAGTCCAAGTCAAGAAACGTCACAACTGCCAGACAATCATACAGTACATACAGTACATGTTCCATTGCATTTTAACAGTGAGTTACAGAATGGAATAGTGGTTAAACTTGATAGTCAAGTTTGCAGTGCAAAACAAAGACCATAAGCCTGCAAGTATGTTTACAAGTGCTGATTTGAAAAGAAGAGCTAAGTGTGCATTGTCAACTAAGGTAAATAAAGCTGCATTTTCTCTCATTCCATCATACCCAAGCAAATCCACCAACGTCCTTCACACAAGTAAATAACTTGTGTCAAGGAGATGTTTTTCTCCCCTGACGTTTTATTCCATTAAAATATAGCTCAAATCACTTCCAAATCACATTCTAGGGCCCACTATGCTGTTAGGTTTGTGCATGTAAACAAGACACTATACAGTAAGACAATTCGCTTTGTATACAGCACAATTTCAGGAACGTTCATATGTGCATAGAGAACCTCACCCAGCATGTTTGTCCCACTTTTCATTAATTGGTCCAGCAAACTATCGGTTTGAGAAACTCAGCGAGGTGGGGTGCTGGAGAGATGGGTGGAGTAGCAAAGATGAGATGACTCAATTTTGCTTACCTTTCATTGACAAATCTTGTGAACAGAATTTCACACAGTGCTTATAGTGTACTGTATCTGTTCATTTTTCTTATACGCTTTCTTAGATTCTTAGACAGACTTCCCTTATTTTACTAGTACACAAAGCAACAAGTAAAGTACCTACCATTGTTATTCCATTGCTATACTATATCATGCATAGCTTGATGAACTTCATGTATAAATCTCTCTTCACACACTAGGTAGATTTTAACCACGCCTTTTTACCCAGATCATTATATTGTAAAGAGGGAAAGAATAATGAGGTCATGTCAAAAGCTAATTTATTTTTCTTAAATATTTGCCAAATATGAAATAAAGAATACCAACTATTGCAATGACTTATCTTTCAGGTTTTGACCCCCAGAATTAGCCAGGGCTTGCTACGGGAAAAACAAACAAACTTTATTCATCATTTGAGTTACTCCATATTTTTAATATTGCTATTTGTATTGGAATTACCAATGAGTGCTCACATAAATATAAAATCATGTAAAATACATGTTAAGGCTTTTACAACTTTTGTGTGCTAGATAACAATACGTACCATCATAAAAATACCAATTTAAAAAATCTTTTTTTGAGAAATCATACGTGGGTTTCTTTTTCTTTCTTTTTTTAATTCAATTCAATTCAATTCAATTTTTTCTTTATATAGTGCTTTTAACAATGGTCATTGTCTTAAAGCAGCTTCACAAAAATGAAAGAAATGTAAAAAAAATTATAAATAAATAAAATATTTTAAATATATTTTTTCATAATAAATTTTTTTATCGTCCAATGTGTAGGAATGTGCTGTCAGGCTGTTCATGAGGAGTTTATTATTATGGCCTCAACAAATACAAACTCCTAGCTGTGCAAACCTGATAATATCTACCTATGAATCATCGTGTCACTGTAGAATCAGACTGTAAATAGAAGATAAGTAACTCAGTGCTTATTCACCACTCCATCAACAATCAGTCACCTCCATGAACGGCCATGCCTTGCTTTAAGTTCATTAAGATCACAGCACTGAAAAGAAACAGACACATGTTCCATCAATAGACTTGAAGATGGCTAGTGTTGCTATGGTACAGTAAATACAGTACCTAGAATAGAAACATTGATCCCCTGGAACCTTTTCACTTTTGGTTACAACTTACAAGAGGGAAATTACAATGGGTTGATGTTAAAATCCCACAATAACTACAGCAATGACCTATCCGTCAGGTTTTGATCCCTCAGAATTAACACCCACGGAAATGCAAAATTACTCACAAAAATAAAAAATAAAATAAAATAAAAGGCGTGAATTTATTGCTGGGAAAACCCTAAATGGTTTCTGGTTAAATTATTTGATTGAAGTGTCACGTGAGCAAAGTGATATGAAAAATAGGTCAAGAAAAAAAACCATTAATTAGTGTTTGGTATTTAAAAATAAAAAACAAACAAAAAAACATTTGAACCTGCCATAGAGAAAAATGAAATGAAATGAAATTTAATTAAATTAACAAGTGCTCTATATTGTGTCATTTTATGATGTTTTACACCATTTAATCACAAATAAATGCATTTAAGTTTGTATAGCTTGGGAATTTCAAGGAGGTTAAATACCTATGTAAGACACTGCAATGACAACTCCTATAGATATTAATCTTGATTAATTGCAGAAACTCCAACGCCATCATAGGTTATTCAATTCAAACAAAGGAGATGTGCCAGTCATCAATTTAGGCTATAGATAAATTACTGCAGATAAACAGGTCTAAGTAAACTTCTACATTTGACTCACTTTGTCCTAGCTACAGCTAGCTGTCAGGTAAGCAGCTCTGGTATTCAGTAAGATAGGTAAACATTTTGGGTTCATAGATTAAGCTGTGCAAACACATTCAACAGAGCGAGGGAATTCGAGGAAAAAGGAACCCAGAGACTTATGACTACTTCTGCGAAAATACAACAATAGGTGCGGAGCCAAAACATTTGTCCATTTGCCCATTCATTAAGATTCACGTAACATTATTAGGTGTGTCAGATACCTAGCCAGTGACAGCACACTTAGATTTGCATGTATGTGTTAGCTGTCAGGGTAAACCACATGTTTGATGACAGTGAACATGCACTTGACCTTTACATAGGTTTGTATTAGGAGCAGATTAGTATCACATCAGCCAAGTTAAAGGGATTTGATTCATAACTGATTCCAGTCTAATGAGTTCCAATTTATAGTAAAATAATTCAAACTTGCTGCTAAACTGTGAACTGATCTAAACATTGTTTTGTTTTACTTAACCATGTTTAACACTTTTACACCATGTTACCATGTTACACCAGGTATAGCCTCTTTCCACAAAGTCCCCTACTAATAATCCTGATTATACTACAATATACAAAGTCATTTTTTACTATAAAGTAAATTACTGTCTTATTATTATTATTATTATTATTATTATTATTATCGTCTGATCGTCTGGGCAGCACGGTGGTGTAGTGGTTAGCACCTCCAGGGTCCGGATTCAATTCTCGGCCAGGTTCGATTCCGCATGGAGTTTGCCTGTTCTCCCCGTGCTTGGTGGGTTTCCTCCAGGTACTCCGGTTTCCTCCTACAGTTCGAAGACATGCAGGTTAGGCTAATTGGCGTTCTCAAATTTCCTGGAGTGTGTGAATGTGTATACGTGTGTGCCCTGCGATGGATTGGCACTCCATCCTGGTTGTATCCTGCCTTGTGCCCTAAATCGAGATTGGAATAGGCTCCAGGCCCTCTGCGACCCTGAATACAGGATAAAGCGGTATACACGACAAGACGACAAGTGTTGATGTCTTCTGGGGATTTTCATAGTGTCTGCTGCTAAAAATAGCTTTTTATAAGTCAAAACTTTTTTTGTGCCTTATTAAATCAGTGTGTTCATTACAATGCCCGCTTCAAAGATCCACAACCTGACAGTTAAATACTTTGAATGATTTGCACTCTCCATGAAAAGTGAACAGGTCTACTGTACTGTATATAGAATAAATAATATGCATTGTGCAATATTATGCAACAATTATTTCTGATTGGATCTGATTTGATCTGATTGTAATTTGGAGAAATGTACAATATTTACAGGACTGTCCATTACCATGTTTTATTCTCCTCACCTTTTGGCTACGTTGTACTGATTAGAATATAAACTACTTTCAACGCTGTTAATTACACAGTGATCCACCAGTCTAACAGTCCGTCAGTTAGTTGTTTTTTTTTCCAGTTAAAGAACTATGTGTTGGCAGAGCAAAAAAACTGTTTAAATAAACAAACAAATCATAACCTGCACATAATAAATCATGTCCGTGAAACTATTGTTGAACCGCTGTGCCCTTGTGCCTATGACAACATCACTCCCTCTTGTATGATAAGCTTTATATATATAAGGAAGGAACCTGGAGCACTTTCTGTAACATGTACAGTAGAATTGTGGTTGAAAGTTTTTATAGTGCTCATGTTGCTGATTCATAGCGCTTGGTTCCTGAGCTCAGGTTACTATTTGTGGGTTCTCTGTTTTCTCTTTGACTGTTGAAAACCATGTGGCCTGATTATGATAAATTGTCGATGCAGAGAAAGTTTACAGTTATGAAATCAAATGTTTGATCAAAGGCAGTTTCTTTTTTCAGTTTTCTTTTTCCAGTTATGATTGTTTGATATGATGTTTTGGGAAAAATAATTTATAATTAAAAAACAAAAAGTTATTTCTTTTTTTAAAACTTTTTTTTTTTTTTACGTAATAATATATTAAAATAGGATGCAATCTATGGATAAAGATTCTTAGGCCAAGTGAATGTTTGCGAATGATCTGTAATCGAATGAAAATGTAACAATAAAAACAAGAAAAAATTAATTTTCTGTACAAATAAATTGAAATTGTCCTTTAAAATGGGATTTAATCAACACACATTTGTGTTGTAGGTGTTTATAACTTCTTTATTATCAAGTCATTGCATTTGTTTATATTTCCAAACATTCTTCTTCTGAGAACAACAACAATAGGAAAAAAAAAAAAAAAAGTTTGATTTTGCATGTAAAATCAGAAGCAACTGTGACTCCCGAAGCCAAAAGACAGATTCTCTAAGATACTCAGTAAAACCTACCTGCTAACATCTCTATAAAACCAGAAATATATTTGTAGTACATGTACAACATACTGGCACTCATTATAAACAGCTGTACACATACAGTACAGTATGATGTAACATATAATTTAACAACATATTTATAATAATATTTTACATAGTGTACATAGTGTACATAGCATTGAGTCAGTATGAGTCAGTGTGCGTCATCTGAAGCCACGGTTGGCAGTAAATTGGCAGTTTAGTGAGTTTACTGCATTATTTGTGCCATTAGGGACGATGCATGAGAACCCTGTGGATGCGCACTACCCCTGTGGAGTGCTTTTGAGGACAAAAAGTGTGCTATCTCTGATCTGCTTAATTACAATATATCATATTCACAGTAGTGTATATATGGATAAGGAGCTGACAGGGGCTTTAGGGAATGTGTTAGTGTGGTATGTGGCTCGTCTCCAGCTCGTCTCATCCATGGGCCAGGGCACGTAGCGGAGCCCCATGGGGATTCACCAGCTTCCACACCGAGAGAAAGAGGAAGGAGGTTTCGCTTGTGCTCGACATCAAAGTACTGCAGGCGGAACGGCGACAGTAACGGGCCATTTTCTCTCTGAGATGTCGAGCAGGGGCAACAGCAGTAACAGCAATGAGTGTACTTAAAAACACACATACACAAACAAAAAACATGGACAATATAGTTATGCTAAATGTTGTATTTGCCCAGGGTGCTGATACGGCTTGGTATTGTTGCTACACACATACACACACACATTTTTCTACACTTCTGAGGACATTGATTATTAATGCAGCTAAGTAATGCAATGCTGCCCTTCTAGGCCTATCTCTAGCTCCAGTAACCAGAAGATCATTAATTCTTTCATTCATTCACTACTTTATTTATCCATTTATAAAAAGCTGGATTTTTTAATAAGAATGTCCTCATCCAGTATCCTTGTGATGACAATTACTTCCAACAAAGCCATAAAAACACTTTTCCCAACACCCCCCCAACATTCACTAGTTCTGTACTATATAAATCCACTTATTACAAGTCATTAAAGTGTAATTTATATACGGTACAGCGCGGTCTGTCCCTGAGTGGTGTTGAAGCAGTAAACAATAATTATAATCAGTGTCATTAAACCGCTTATGTTGGATCAACTGGTGCCAGACAGAATGCCTCAGAGCCACTGCTATGGGCTAACCTACTTTTACCTGTTATCCAACAACACAGGGGGAACTAGATGTTAAATGCTGATTGAAGTTTTTGCACCTTTTTATATTTATTTGTGTCATATAATAAATTGTTTCTGCTACCTTGTTCATTTATTACATTTTATAATTTAAATCTTTTGTGTTATTTTGTTTTAAAAGACTTGCCTAAGGTGTAGTATGATGAGCGGTAATTCAGAAACTGGATTCTGTCTACCTTCACTTGCCATATGGCAAAGCCAGGCTATCAGTCTGTGTTTTTGCAGCTGTTAACTGGTCATTTTTCAGCAGATGTATTATTCAATTATTAATATAATGTCAATTATTTTGGTTATGTTATTGCATATATATATATTTATTATGATAAATCACTTGAATAACCAACTAATACTTTGAATTATACATAAGACACTGACTTGTTGTTTCTTCTTCCTATTATTATTATTATTATTATTATTATTATTATTATTATAATAATAATAATAATAATAATAATATTGATTTAGCTTTATAATAGGTTTACTATACCTTACTGTATGCTTGTACTCACTGCACTGAAATCTAATGCAAACTGTGTCAGCACAGTTTAGTGGCTTTAAGAAAGTACTCTTAGGTCTTATATTCTCTTAGGTTAGCTAAATTGAAGTCTACTCTCATTTGTAAACAGATGCAAAAACATATGAATGGCATAGTTTACATTATGTATGCAGAACAGACCTGTGCATACTGTATGTGTGTATATGAAAGGTTTCAGGAGTTTGGAGTGGAGACAGCACCCTCCTGTGGACACTATATTTAAGCCTGACTGCTTGAGAAACTACAAACCCAACACTGAAGGTCAGGGATAAAAATAGCTACCCTAGTGTCCTTCTAAAAAATATATTTTAGCTTTAAAATTCACAGTCTAGACCCCTTTAAAGCTCTTGTTCCTTGCACCAGATTGGGCTTTCTCTTCACAACTTACATATGAGACTGTTCATTTATTAAACAACTATTCTGATTTTGAGAATTTCAACTAAACTACACAGGGGGTTCAACAATTGAACGGTGCAAATGTTTTTTAAAAAAAGGCTGTGCATCCTTATATTTAGCAAAAAATTGAGGGATAACTTGTCACCAACTGACCTCACCCAAAGCCAATTCCACATGTTTGGTCTGTTAAAGGAGTTCCTGGTAGGCCAGCAGTACAGACGTGAAGCAGACAGTGCGATCATGGCTCCAGCAAACTGAAAAAAGTAGATGTTATCTCAGCATTAGTATAACACTTCTATAAGTTCATTAGTGGTGTAGTGGTTAGCACTGTCGCCTTGCACCTCCAGGGTCTGGGTTCGATTCCCGGCCAGGCTCGATTCCCGTCT
>JAQMYL010000001.1:27278440-27311935 GCA_030014365.1 Clarias pachynema | reverse complement strand
TTTGGACGCCTTCAGCATTCCTTTACAATGTAGAAAGAAATAAAAATCAGGAACCATCATGGAGTTAGAAAGTGACCGCAAACCTTTGAACGGTAGTGTATATATTATTATTATCATCATTATTCGTAGTAGTAGTAGTAGTAATGGTGGTGGTAATAGTAGTAGCAAGTTTCTAGTTAATACATTTGTTTCATGCCAAGCTACATTGGATTGAAATTTGAGCTTGAAATTGATACAAAAAGAGAGAGAGAGAGAGAGAGAGAGAGGTGTGTTCTGGAGTGGTCTGGATGAGGGCCCGGTATGTGAAGGATAGACAGGTACCCCAGCACTGTTCAGCTTGACTACACCATGTCACTTATAATTACCTCCAAGTTCCCCCCCGAGGCCATTGCTCTGTCAACACCATCACCTTCTCAAAACCCTGAGGTCTGAGTACACACACATAAGGCCCCAAAATACACAGCATGATGACACAGAAACATATCAAGCTTGGGTGTATTAGCCAGGAAAAGTATCTCGTATCGCTAATATCCTGACTTGTCAGTTGTTCGCACCAACATTGTGTTTTTGGTATCGATTGTAATGCCAATGAGAGAATTTGCATAGAAGTATTATGGGACAATCCATGGTTAGAATATCAACTGGTGCATCTGCTCTCACATAGACTGTAATTCCATCTCTGCTAGCAAATGTTTCGTTTAAAACGTGTAATATGAAACCAGCATTATGCATCATCTAAGACTTCCTCTGTGGCTTTGCTTCTTTGACCCAGCTGCAAAGCATGATAAACATAATCCGTCTTTAGATTTCTATCTCCTTCTAGTTTTCAGTCTGTGTAAGTTAGTAAGGTCGGCGTCCAACTGTACTGCTAGCAGTGCTAAACGGATAGAGAGCTGTTTCCTCTTCATTGATTGGTCAGTCCCGACTCATTCTTTCCAGGAAAGAGCGGGCCTTATCTCAAACTGTGTCCGCTAAAAAGAAAGTCAGCAATCAATTACTCTAACACAGAGTTAGTGGCTCGGAGCAGACAGCGGTGGAGAGTGACCCCCTCGGCGTCTCCTGTTTAACAAGCACATTACGGTGTGCTACAGATAAACCTGACAGACTGCCTTTATCTAGGAACTCCCTCCTAGACACACACACTCACACGCACCTGTCATGGCCCAGACTTGCAGAGCCGCCTGACAGCTCCAGAAGTGACAATCCCCTGCAGTTCTGCAAGACTAAACAGTGAGTGTGTGAGTCACACTAACATGAACCAGAAATTCCAAAGTAAGCAATAAGAGAGTGATGGAAGCGCAGATCGTTTGCCGCACCTCCCTACATAAGTATGTGGTTGCTTTGATCAGAGCCATTTGTCAACCGCAATATCATTTCACCTCTTACACTTCTAATTATATATTAAGGAGATCTTGTACAACCCAAGTGAGCCTCTAAAGAGTTTAGGTTAATCCTATAGAAGCTCTTGTGCATGTTGTAAACACGGTGCTATTTTTATCCGCTTTGAGATGCCATTTTGCAGGTCTTTTTAAGTTCTTTTTAACGTCCTGTCTGAATTGCATGCAGAATTATAAGACTTGTGCAGCTAATCTTTTTTATGCATTCAGCGTCACATAGCTTAAAACTTCTCAAGTGAAAATATGGCATATTTAATAATCAAGATATTTTATTATAAGAATGCAGACATGTAAAAGAGAAATTTTATGCAGACTTCAATATTTAACCATTTGTTAAGCACTCCAATTATGTAAAAAAAATTACAAGATTTTTTTTTTTTTAAGCGTATTTCAAAAAATATATTTCTTGCTCTTTGTCCTTTTTCCATTTTGGGTTAGAGTTTAATAAAGGCAATTACATTTTGTCCAATATAAAAAGATACCCCGCCCCCCCAGCTTGTTGCTCAGCTTTGCTGTTCTCTGGCAGGACGGGGGTTGACAGTAACTCATTTACATAGATAATCTTAGCAGGTTCCTGTAGATGAAATCATGTTAGCTAATTAGCTAATTTCATGATAACTGACAGTACATTATTTTTATTTCAGTGTTGTTTTAGAATGTTCCATTGCTAATACCACACAAATCATGCGGTTCTCTGGCAGGGCGGGGCTTGACAGTAACTCATTTACATAGACACTGAAATGGCATGTTTGTAAGGGGAGTGAAACTGGGTTTCTGGCGTGAATGGTAAAATACAAGCCCGTAATGATCAGTTTACTTTGACTTTTAAAAAGGAATAAGGGAAGGGTTAAATAATCTTAGCATATTCACGTAGATGAAATCATGTTAGCTAATTAGCCATAATGTCATGATAACTGACAGTACATTATTTTTATTTCAGTGCTGTGTTAAAATGCTGGCCAGGTTCCGTTGCTTATACCACAAGAATCACACTGACAAGCTAACAGCTCCACCGACACCATGTATTCTGCCCTGCAGGTTCAAGACAATACCTTAATTAAAACTATGCAAAAGTCAGTTTGAGATTATTAAAAAATGAAAGGTCAATTTCTGAAGCATCATTTCAGAAGACTTTAATGCTTTCTGTCTATTACGAGGGGTGAAAATGCTTTTGGAATTATGTGGAGGTTTTATCTAAGTTTTATCTATTCGTGAGTAAGGAGCAAAATATGAGAGAGAAAAGGGTGAGAAAGAGGAACGAGCAGAATAAAAAAGTGAAATATGAACAGATGTTAGAAGCGAGACAAAGCAGTATCGCCTCTGAGGATTTTGCACTAGCTGATATAATACCGTGTCACAGGAGGATGCATTATGTAAGTACTAGTCATGTTTCTCTCACGGATAATCAGTAGATACTGCTGATCCTTCTCACAAAGGGTTTGAAAAAGGATCTGTCCACTAGTTCTATGCTCATAGTGCTTAAAAAGAGTTTAATTAGATGTGTTTAATCTGGTGCTGAAGCGCTAGTTTATTCACTTTGGGGAAAAAATATTATTGAAAATAATAATTTTATTCCACAACACTGTCAAATGGTTGTGATTAATTTTCTAAACCAGCATGGCTCTGACATTACATCCTGTACTAAAATGTAAACAATATGTGTGTATCGACATGCTCATTCAAATGTGTTTTTAAGGAAACGATCATTTAATACCTTTAATGTATTCAAGTCATATACAAGTTGAAAAACACAAGTTTTTATATTTAACAAAGAAAAAATAATCATTTGTGTATCCTAATCATTGATATCGTGACGCTTTTTGTTAACAGAGGGTTATGTACCAGTCGGCTCAGGTGTCAGACTGAGAAGTTTCCAGTTCTTGGTAACACGGCAAGCTGTGTTTTGTTTGTTCAAAAGTGAGAAAAAAGAGAAGATCTTAACAAGATGTCTGTTTATTGCTCTTTAAAGTATAAGTGATATTTGTCTCTTGGACATACGTGGTAATTGCTCCACCCTGGCATTGATTATTTTCAGAGAACAGCGTGTGCTGAAGTCTGTCATTCCTTA
Source organism: Clarias pachynema (assembly GCA_030014365.1). NCBI lineage: Eukaryota > Metazoa > Chordata > Actinopteri > Siluriformes > Clariidae > Clarias > Clarias pachynema. The sequence continues at coordinate 27,308,470 of JAQMYL010000001.1, read as the reverse complement.
CATATTAAAGTACACCGTCAGCTGATTGCATTTTAAAATTAGAGCACTACCTCATGGGATGTACTGTGCCTTTAGAGACAATGCACGACCTTGTTATTTACCATCAATCTTCCTTTTAATTTTCTCTTTCATCTTGATTCGACCGTGTCTAATTAAATTACGCAATATCACAAAGTCTACACTTCACAGACAACAGCACATTTCAGTGTACAGTGTACATTCTATTCAGTTCTGCACTTCCTGTGAATGTTTTTGTCCTGAGTATTCCTAGTAAATCTTTTGCACTCATCTCACACTGTCCTGTATTTGCACTGTGTAGCGTGCCACTGCATTGTGTCTGCGTTTCCTAAAGCAACCACAGTTCTTTCAAAAGTATACAGGTTAAAATGGATGATCTACAATAAAAGGCACTTGACTTGACATGCAAGTGTTCATTATGAGTGCATTGGCATCAGTCATTTGGCAAAAGTGTAAACATTATAATTAAGCCTACGCATGTTGTTTTTACACAGTGATGATTACAGTTGAACAGTTGTAATTCCCCAGTAATAAAAAAAACAATAGGAATATTTTAACACTAAGGGAAATTACCTGTGACAGATGAAATAGCATTGAAACAACAACAAGATGTAATGTGCATGTACTGTGCAGTAAAGTAACATCTAAAGATATTGAATGAAATATAAGGGGAGTGTAGAGGATATGTGTGAGTAGTGTCTCTCGGACAAGTTTATTACAGTGAATGTTGAGGGTCACATGTTCTAGCTCTCATGGTCTGTGTGTTGTGTGTGCATGTTCTTCCTCTGCTTGTTGGATTTCCTCTGGGTTTTCTGGTTTCCTCCTTCACTTCAAAGGCTGATTGATGTGTCTAAATTAGCCATAGTTTATGATTGGCTGTGTGTGTGAATGTGTGCCGTGTAATGTATTGCCACCCCTCCAAGGTGTACCCTGCTTTGTGCTCACGAAGACCCTACACAAGATAATTGGTATAGATAATGCATGGATTGATAACACTTTACAAATAAATGCAAAATGAATAGTAATGATAATTATTTTGCCAGTCAGTACTATCAGGTTCAAGTTTTTGCATGATTTAACTGTCCAAAGAAGTGAGAGCACCAATCCAACCACATCCCCCAACATCCCTGATCATCAACGCTGGTTATGGTAAAACACTGTCTATACAAGCACAAGCACACAATACTATAAAACTATACTTCCTCACTTATTCAAGTAGTAAAAATATCCAAAATGTACTGAAAATTAAGACATTTACCCTTGCCCTTCGCCAATATTTAGAAATCCTTTTCAAGAAGAACAAGAAGTTCAGTGATCAGGTGGCTTCAGCAATACAGTACGTCATTTCTTTAAAGTATGATCAAGCCAAATCATTTAGACAAACTCTGTGATTGTTTTACTACGCCACCCCAACTAGAGGAACAAGGGCATGCTTTGTGAACGCAGGAGGGGGTCTGATGACCACCCAGCGTTCCCATATGAGAATGAAAGAAACTGTACGAAGGAACCCTATGCAGCAACTTTCCCAGTGTTGAATTAACACAGCGCGGTGTTTATGTGAGTCCAGTTGGACTCAAATAAACTCTGAAAATGTTAAATCAACACTGGAGAGAAGACCTACACTCTACTTTTTTAGAAGTGATGATGCATATGAAAGACAGTAGTGTGACTGGGGAATGACTGTAGTAAGGAGATTAGTGTGCCGCTGCGGTTTGTGCTGCGGCAGCATTGAGACGGAGGAAGTGTAGAAAACCAGTCCTGCTGGATGAAGGCCCCAAGAGTGCTGTTTGATGTCTTCTCAATAGGCCTTGTTTTTCTCATGCGTCCTTCTTTCTTTCTTTCTTTCTTTCTTTGTTTCTCTATTTCTTAGATAAAAAGACTTTCAGTCTTTCTTTAGTTTGTTGACAGATAATGATAGCATACTCGGTGTCACTTTTGCTCATCTGCTGTCATGTCTAATCCACTCAAGAGAGAACGAGGATACTGACATGCAGGAAATAAACAGCATGCCTGAACTACAGAATGTAACACCCCACCATGAGAACATACCGAAGATCTCATTCACATCTCTATCTCACTGATTAACCAGAGAACCGTGCCTGCAGCCTTTTGGCTTCTGCTACTGCCATCATTTGCCCTTTTGTGTGCCCTCCCTAATATAGCCCTTAACCGTGCTGCTTTAATAGCTCCAGTTTTTATGCGCACGCAAATAGGACTGGCTTTGGAAAGGGGGCAAGAGAGACGATTGTCCAATCACATTCTTTTTGCTGTAATTTTATGTCCGTGCCCTTTAAGTCACACCAGGAACGCAAATGGATGTTTGAAATTTACTCTTTGTGGTAGCAGACAAAAGGCCCTGTCCCTCACAATGCACACTTCTCTGTCAGCGAGAAGCACTAAAAGCGAGTTTGGCCATATCCGATGCACAGGTGACTTCGCTCACATCAAGCATAGGTCACCGGAGCCCGAGCACTACCTGTGTAAATCATAGCACAAAAGGCTTGCAATCCCAGCATTCAACAGGTGGCACAAAGAAGCTATGGGAAGTATAGTTTCCAGCACAGTGAAGCAGCGACAAAGACTTCTTAAGCAAGATGGCCCGAGGACAAATCATATGACACTCTACGACAGGAAATCTCTAAATCGCCCATTGTCCACCACCACATCAAAATCCTCCATACACGCACGGTTTAAGGAGGCGGGCAGAGTTTCAGACTGTTTTCCTCATTCCACTGAGGCAAGAGACCATTACAGATAAAACAGGTTTCCTGAACCTTTTGATCAGAAGAATGATATTTGAATGCATTAATAAAAAAAAACTGCAGGCTTTGAATAGATCCAAAATAGATCAAGTTGATTTGAGTAAAACTAGTAAACAAAGAAACGTGTGTCCCATTAGACTATGTTTAACCGTTGGTTTAAAAGACACATTATATTAAAGAGTATAATCTGCTGAAAGGACTGCAAACAGTTAAAGGAAATACTGAGGGCTTTTCTAAATCTCTCTCCAGCACCAAAAATCCTGGTTGCTCCAAACTGAAGAAGAAAAAGAATAGGGTAAACAAGACATTAGAGAGAGAACCGCATTACATGTATAGTTTTATCCAGCTTTCAAGCATTGCAGTGAATGTTTGAGGTGATGCACTACACACATTACTTTATAAGTTATATAGTGGTAATATGAAAAATATGATAAAGCACGTAAGAGGCAGGAAAATAATCAGAGATGGGGAAACTTAAGTTGATTAATTTCTAATAACAGTGCACCATGAAGTGTTTTATTCATTTTTATCTATTAAATAATAAAAGATACATTACAGTGTAAAGGCAGGTGCAGGTGAGAAACAGGTGCAGATGTTGGCAGATGTTGGCAGCTGATCCAGCAGGTGATTAGTATACTGCTGATGCTGAATGCTGAGTGGTTGGAACAGACGAGAGGGGAAACGAGGTTGCTGCTGAAATTGTTACATAAAAAAAAAAAGATTTTTAAGCTGTATCTAGCTTGTCACAGTATAACATTTGTTCCTATTGTCTTAATTTGATCTATTCAATATGCCTAAGATAAGACAGTTGTGTTGGCTACAGATTTTTGCACAGTACTGTCAAATGTCAAACTTTTTATCACCTTTTTAACCAAATAGAAGTGATGATCGGGAATAGATCCAAAGCAAGTACATTTCTTAACTGATAACTTTGATGTGTTGCAACTATGAGCAGTCATGCTTTATTTCTTTCATTTAAAGTCAATAAGAATTTCTTATGCAGCATATCATATTACTAAGAAAGTGCTGAGTACGTTGTACTGATGAAGAAAACGTTACAAAATGCTCATACTAGAGACTTTTCAATCTCATTCCACTATAGCAAGGATTATATGTTTTTTCTTTGTTAAATAACAACAGGTATTTAATCTGTTTATGAGGATTAAACATATATCACACACGTTCCTGTGAATAGATTACTACTATAGAAATGATAGCATATTAAGTAGAATTCCTGTGCAGACAGAACTACTGACTATTCAACAGCAGTGTCTTACACAGTGTCCCTTTATAGTACTGGTGATGACAGGAGAAGAATGCACCTGCGATTACTGGCAATTTTTTTCAGGTGACCTGGAAAGCCATGAGACATCCGTATGGTCTTTCGTGAGAGGATTACACAAACAAACAAATAAAAAGCGGATACAGCAGTTCCCTGTTCAACATCCTGGTTCATAAAGCATTTCCATGCTCAGAAGAGCTCGTATTTACCCTGCAAAGAAGATGCAAATGCCGAGAGTGTTTATTTACTCACTGTGAGATTGACTGATCTTATAAAACGACACGGCCTATAAAGACTATCATCTTTATTGCAGTATCCATAAGGCTATGAACAGAGTAACCTCTATAAAGTGTTGTTATAAGGAGAAAGTTGGTCACATATTGTGGTTAGTAAGAGGCAGTTTCGGATACAGGAGGGAGTCGGTTAGGGAGAAACAGTATGGCGGATTTAAAACCGGTCCTGCAAATCTGTTTGCACAGGTGAGTCACACTTCGCCTCTGGCATCGCACACCGCTCTGTCTTTTTTTATTTTTAAAAAAAGGAGAGAGAGGGGGCTGGGAATGCTTTTGACAACTGAATACACTGCATGGTAGTAATGAAAAACTGTAAAAACAGAAGTAGAAGTATTGACATGCTCGGTGTAGTAGGGATTGAATAACCTGCTACAGTTACTATAAAGTTATACACCATATTTATTTGCAATTCAGATGAAAAGAATTAAATAATAATATTTTTTTTTAGCCTTATCTTACAAAGTGTGCTCTGTGTTTGCTTCCCTCTAGTGGACAGAACAAGTTACAGATCACAAAAAAAAAAAATCACAACTTTCATACCATCTTTTCTTTCTTGAAGCAGAAGATAAAAATATGTTATTACTTGTAAGAAAGATGATAGACTTGAACTGCTGCATAATGTGTTCAATATACAGTGAATATATACAGTTCATTCAGATACAGACTGCCAGTGCCAAGTGAACTGAACACCACTGATCACTAGTTATATACCAGTACACTGGTGACAGGTTCACGGCCACGCAAGGCTTACTCACGGCCACTGGGACCAAAAGTCAACCCGCCTGGTATGATCCCATGGAAAAGTTAGTATAGTACAAATCACAGAAAAAGTCAATGCTGGTAAGAAGAGAACATGGTGCCAGAGCATCCATTAGCCTGCCAAACATGGGGCCCAGCGGGCAAAGAGCCAAAGGTCACTGACCCAACCTCCAAACTCCCAGATTGCAATTCAATCGAGTACCCATGTGATGCGCTGGACAAACATGTCCGATCACCCTGTGCCCGACAGCACCCAATATATCCACTGCAAAAGCATCCACTGGTGCTAGGTATGCCCACCCCAAGAGGACTTGTGGAGTCAAAGCCCTGATGGGTCAAAGCTGCCCATGTGGTACAAGTGTAACCCAAATCCTAGGTGGTTTTAATGTTATAATGTTTCTATTTTTTAAGTATTTATGATGTACTTTGCAATAATTATAGTGTATATTGTTCATTGTTCAAGTTTGACTACAAGAGCAAGTGAGCCATGCAACAGAAATAAAGGTTATGATTTATGTAAAGTCACAGCAATGCTCTCGATTAAATTAGAGGTGATTTGAATCCTTTATGTTCTTTAAAAAAGCAGTATGGGTAACGATTACAGAGAATTCTTTTTTCTGTAATATGTCAGAGAAGATAGTAAAACTATGTGATATCTCATTGGTAACAATGGCTCTCCTAGCAGGCATGATGGATTAGACAGAGAGTCAACACCTTCCTGCTCATTCTGTATTGACTGTAGGGATCATCTCACTGTTGTCTGTGATAAACAGAGAGTAGAACAAATCTCCATCCTTCCATCCTTATCCTCAGTCCCCCGGGCCTGTCTGAAGACCGAATAGCTACTCCGTCCACCGCTAAGCTCTCTTTCCCCTCAGTTCATCTCTCATCTGTTGGAAACTGTCTAATGATTGTTAGGCTATGAAGCAAGAGAACACACCATTCACTATGACAGTCATGAGCTGTTCCTTTCCTTTTTTTTTTTGGTTTTCTTCTGCCTTTATCTGTCTATAAGAAAATGCATTTTATGAGGCTCATATTAATCATATACAGTATGGTGGTAAAGCTGGTAAAGTTTGTCTTATAAGGAAAGCCACCTCAGGCCAGGTTAGTATATGTGTACAATAGAAATAATGTATATCAAAAATTATAGCTTCATTTAAAAAAAATAAAAATAAAAATAACATCAACTGTATCATCAAGAACAGACAAGTTTCTTTGAAAGACAGCAGTATGGAAAATAAATCAGATAAGCTTCCTGGACAAAAAATTCATTTTATGTGTCATTTCTTTCTTAATATTTGGTTATGCTGCCTACTTGGCAAACAATAGCCTCATCCGGGAAATCCGATTGTGTAAATGTAGATCTCATACTCATATTTCTATTAAACCTAAAAATAAACTGAAGCGTGAAATCCACTGGTGCGGACAAGGAACTTGGAAAGATGGAAAGATCCCTGCACGTTTTATGATACGTTCTCTCTTTTTCTAATAATAGCCGCAATCCTGTCAATTCCAACATACTCTTTTACTGACTTTGGATTTCATCACATGTACTGACTGCAGTCATGGTTCTCAAACCCAATCTACACTTATTTGACCAAATGCATCCGACAAATAAGTCAGTTTTGTGTTCAGGTTTGCAACATCAAAGTCAAACAAAAATGTACAAATAATTAAAAAAAAAAAAAAATAATGATAATAAAATGTTTTGGCGGCACAGTGGCTTAGTGGTTATCACTGTCACCTTGCACCTCCAGGTTCCGGGTTTGATTCCTGCCTTCCTGTGTGTATGTTCTCCCCATGCTTGGTGGGTTTCCTTTGGGTGCGTCGATTTCCTTCTATAGTCCAAATACAAGCAGATTAGGCTAATTGCTCACAGTGTGTGAATGAGTGTGTCCTGCAATGGATTGCCACCCTATCTAGGGTGTACTCCACCTCGAGCACTAAATCTCCTGGGATAGGCTCTGTATACAGGATAAAGCGGTATAGACGATAAGCGAGTGGTTAAGTTTTTACCCAGTGATCTCACAAATATATCCAAGCTGAGTGTCATGTATCCATGACACTCAAGCACCTTTTAGAACTCAGTGTACAATAAGCTCCTCCGTACAGTGACCAAGCCTCTGCATAAGTATCCGAGCAGCTCCAAAACCCTCCAACCTGTCATTCACAGCTCTGAGTTGTTTGCAGAGTCGTTTGTATGCGCTCATTACGAGCTTATGGTGTTTATATGTGTGCATGGCTTTAACATAACGAGGAGCTTCTCGCTCTGTTGGTTTAGTGTTATGACCAGGGTAAGCCAAAGCCCTTTTTAACTACACATTGTGCTGCTGTTTGTTGGAGCATACATGTAATGTTTACTCAAAGTTGTAAAAATCTCCTTTACAGTACTATTCAAAGACTCTACCCCTTAAACACACCAAAGTCCATCTTTAAGTGGAGATTAAGCATGGCCAGTGAGGGGCATAATAGCCCAATTAGCCTGGACTATCCAGGATAAATGAAGAGGCATGGTTAAATTCATCAAGCAAGCACTTCTGGAAAGGGTACGAAAAGTAAACACGTGCTTTGTCAAGTCGTGCTGGTTCAGGCTACATCTACTGGCAAGCTTTTGAATAGCAGTGAAGGAAAGAACAACTTTTTTTTTTTATTATTTACATATTACTCACAATGTACAAGCTGTTCAAACAGCTATGTGTGTTTGCAATGATGAAAGCAGTACACCAGTGATTTGGATAAAACAATATTAGCACTCTGGTACGTGGGAGAATGCAAGTATGTGCACACAGTCTCCTTAAGGCGCAACATTTAAATCAGGTAGTGTTCGTCATTAAATATTCCACTTGTACAATATCGTTTAATACCTGTTAGGCAGGACTGACTAGTCAAATGTAGGACTTGCAAAATGCAAGACCCACATCATCTTCACTAATGAGATCTAAAGGGTAGGGTCATAAGTGTTATAAGCATATCACACACTCACTACAACTAGTTTGTGGCCTTGGGCAGAAAAAAGATGAAAGGTGATGTGATGAGTGGTTTAGATGAAGCAGCTTGTATAATGGGGAGAGCAGGGTGCAGGGGTGAAAGACGTCTGAGCGGTGTGTGTGTGTGTATGTGCCAGCCAGCAGAAAGAGGATTAAACTTCACTAGGGGATTAAGCAAATATGAAATAATAATTAAAAAAAAAAGGTGGAATCCAATCCCACATAATTTGTTGCAGAACTAGTGTAGGGTTTATTTTTTTATTATTGATTTTTTTTTTTGTGCATGAAGCTGTAAATATATATCATATTTCCAATGGTTTGTACTGAAGTACTTAAGGCACACCATTATTTATCATCATCATCATCATCATCATGATCTCCTATGGAAGAACATTTCTCATTACAAAAGATGGCACTGGATAGTTTTTCTTGAAGTTGGCTGGGTATTGAGTGACCCCATGTGGTACTTGTCCTTTACTGCAAGCGTAGATCTCAACCCTAGACATTTTCATGTTCCCACACAGTGGTTCTCACCTCTGGTCCTGGAGGACTCCCTGTCCCGCACACGTTAGTCAAAAACACCCATTTTGATTAAAAAAAAAAAAAAAAAAAAAATCTATTCTCTGTGCGTTCCTGTTTATTTTTCTGACTGTGAGTGAGTCGATCCACACACTATTACACCTGGATCATTAAGAGTTTATTGGATCATTTGGTCATCTTATTTTCTTAGTTCTATTTGAAACCATATTAGTAGGCAAACACGTTATCATAAGAACAACTGAAGACAAAAGTGCAGTTGAGCTGTCAGTGACATGAGAGTTGATGTGAAATTCCACATCAAAGAGTTTAAAGAATGACAGAATGCATAATCTTTACCCCCAATCTTCTCCCCCTTATCATAAATAAGTAGTTGGTGCGGCATGGTTAGCACCGGACCAAGGATTCAATTCCTGCTTTGGATCTGTTTCTTTGGAGTTTGCATGTTCTCCCCATTCTTGGTGGGTTTCCTCCCACAGTCCAAAGACATGCAGATTAGGTTAATTGAAGTTCCCAAATTGCCCGTAGTGTGTGTGAGAGTGTGTGTATGTGTGTGTTCCTTGTGATGCATTGGCACCCTGTCCAGGTTATACCCCACCTCGTGCCGACAGGCTCCACAGGATAAGCAGTATATAGCATGATATTCTTATTATTGTTGGTCCTTGTTTGACGTTCAAGTCAAACCGGGATTTGGGATGACATTTCTGGTGAAGGAAGCCATAAAAATAATTTACAGAAGATTTCAAACTTCAAAAAGTATGGCGATGCAACGCTTTGTCGCAGTAAACCATTTGAATGGTGCAAACATTTTAAAGAATCCCATCTGTGAGTGACAATCCAGGCCGAGATGGCGTGCAGCTCACTGCATTTGTTCTCGTGAACATTCAGCGAATGGAAAGCCTGATCCTTAAAAATCAACTTGCAGAAGAGACACATCTGTCTGTGGGAACTGAACACACAATCATTCATAAACACCACTTGCACATTACAGGAACTCCACACGGAGTTATTGCTAAATTTCCCCTATAGTCCTGATCTTGCTCCAAGCCATTTCCACATGTTGGGGCCATCAAAGGAGTTCCTGGTAGGCCAGTGTTTCAGACGTGAAGCAGGCAGTCTGATCATGGCTCCAGCATACTCAGACAATTTTCTACCTTGATAGAATTCAATTACTAGTGAAACGCTGGATTTGACTTGAACACCCCTCGTATTAAATCCTAATCTAATACTCCAAAGTAAAATCCACAGATGAGGACAGTGAGAGATCCTTTTTCTGTGAAATGCTCCCACAATAGAAAATATTTGAATAACAGAATCAATTTTATCTAGCATGTTTATTTCATCATGATCGAGGCTCCTACTAATTCTGGAGGGCACTCGGCACAATATTTGCATCTATTTGAACTTTAGACTTCAAAGAAGAGACTTTTTTCACATGTGGCATGTTTGTCTGCAGCATATGCTGTTTTAGGTTACAAACCTGTGTATGTTTGTGTGATATCAGGCTAAATCTGAGGTAAACTTACATTTACATTTACATTTACATTTACATTTAGGCATTTGGCAGACGCTCTTACCCAGAGCGACTTATAAAAAGTGCTTTAAAGTTTACATCACTGGATACATACTCACACTGGGTTAACTAGGTTAATAACTAAGTTCTAATAGACAAGTTAAACACAACTGGAAAGAGGTTTTTTTTTGGGGGGGGGGGGATTAGTCCAAGTACTGGAGAAACAGATATGTCTTGAAATAAACTTGTCATGGTCATTGTCATTCAAAAACTGCAGCAACATCATAAAGTTGGAGGAGGATCAGCAGGATGGTTGAAAGGCTACAATTACTCAAAGAACCAGTCTCTTTACAACCATGGTAAGCAGGTGGTTTAAAGGAAGCCAATATGGCTTGGATGTGTAGTGCATAAATCTACACAATCATGTCAACTTGGTCAAGAATTGTATTCCAGCCCATGAAGTCTGTTCATGCAAGGGGAAGTCCTACTAGCAAGAGAGAGCAAGAGGAGTTCTACCCATAAATTGTCTCATGTACCTAGTGAGGTGTTGGTAGTGGTGGTGGAGGGGCTTAACCTCTTGTCCTTCTGATCAGCAACCACAGTGTCAACGGCTTGATCCAACATCCCACTAGGTATAGTACTGTACATGAGACAATTTCTGGGTAGGACTCCCCTTGCTCTATGCAGTCATGACAAGGTTGCCACTGGCTCCTATCCCTATGCCCATATAAAAATTACTCTACCAAAGCTAAAGGTCCCAGGCTTAAAAAAAAAAAAACTCATCATGCCCTATATAAAAGTGGTGACCAAGGTGATGTAATTACTGTAATTATTATAAAATCATGTCCAAGCAAATCTTGAGTTAATTCAAAATTACATACTGCATTGGACTACAGTTTGGAAGGTTCCAAGTTCAAACCCCACAATCACCAAGTTGCATCTGTTAGGCCCTTTAGCAAGGCCTTTAACCCTCATTTGCTTGGTTGTATAATGAGATAAAAATGTAAGTCGCGCTGGATAAGGGTGTCTGCCAAATGCTGTAATGTAACTCTAAATATTCATTATGTTCAGCAGTCGGGGTTCAGACCACAGCACTATCAGTGCTCCCACCTGCTGCATTCTTTGTTGATTTCTCAAACGCATTCAGATATTATTAATGAACAAATTTTCTCCTGTGGATTTGGAAAAGCTCTTCCTGAATTTATTTATTACCTATCTTACTGGGACTATAGAAACATCATTATGGATGATTTCACTTCCATACCATGGGTAATAAGGGTCTATCACAGGCCTGTTTCTTTTTTTTTTCATCAGATATATCAACAAGATCCAAGAGCAATATTAAAAAAATACTGCACAGACTTCTTTCCTTCCTTTTATTCAAATACTACAACTATTTAGTCACCTGGATTGACACTAGATCACTCTATAATGTCACTATATCACAGGTGGAAGGTAACCGAGTACATTTACTTCATTACTGCATTTAATTACATATTTCACTTATCTGTACTTTACATAAGCAGTTTTCATAGAGGATACTTTTTTCTTTTATGCCACTACGTCATACAGCAAATATCTGTACTTTAGTATATTTTTGCATGGTGTCGCATTACCTAAACACAGTGGTGTATAGTAGTAGAAGTGAGAATTTCACCCCCTGCTGACTACTATGTGTAGCTGCGTGACTTGCCTTTCCTCTGAGACATGAATAATAACGTAACTTGTGTTTGAAGTCAGATTGCGACTCGTTGCAGTGTTCTCTTTTAAAAAGCCTCAACCATAAACTTTTCCATAAAACCATAAACCAAAGTAACCAAGTTTTTTGCCAACATAACTGTGATGCGCTGTGTTCTGGTTCTGACACCTTTCTATCACAAGCATCAACCTTTTCATCAATTTGATCTACACTCCGCATTGTGCATCAGTACGCCTTGGCCACCCATGACCCTGTCACCAGTTCACTGGGTTTCCTTCAAAGGTCATTACTGTTTTGGTGCTAACAGCGGGGACCTACTCAATGTTAGAAGGGTGGTCATAATGTTATGGCTGATCAGTGTATGCTGCTATTTCACAAACTAACATTCGAGTCATTGTTGTAGTTGCACATCCAATGATCTATTCAGAAACCCTCTATCATGTACCCTACAGTATATGAAACATCCTCCCGGGTCTTGTTAATGATTAGAACAGAATCGCACTCTATTTTAGTTAATTATAAGGCAATTTTACATTTTGTATCCATGTCTAATTATGTCTGAACACTTTGTTAGTCATTGCTGCTTTAAGTCATGATGTTTTGTGAGCATCGTACAACTCCAGTTATCAGTGTAACCAGAAAGGGATAAGAAGTACGAGTAAATGTCCTCCTTTAATGAAATAAAGAAGCACTTGTGGTATGAACAAAACATTTTGGAGGTAACACCATGCACATGTTGTGTCCTTCTCCTGACTTGATGAAGTATAACTTCTGGTTCATTCTCGTAAACAAAGTGATGTCAGTCAGGTAGCTGTTGTCAAACATAATTATGATAGTCATGCAAAATATATGAAAAACGTATAAATATACAGTATGTTACAAACTTTAAAGTGGATCTTCCTGTTTGATGACTTGTTGAAATGAAAAGATTAAAATAGTTGCAATATTACTGGAACAACACTACTATGCTTTAAAGCTTACAAGTGTCTCACAGATTATGGCTCATCACTCACACAGAGGTATAAATCCAGTGAACAAGCACACACACACACACACACACACACATAGAGTAAAAAAAATCACTTGCATGAACACACAATTGGACTACACCTTGTTATTGAAGAAATATCTCAGCCAAATCCTCCCAATACTAATGATAATACTAATAATGTCATTAAGTATTGTTGGGTATGAAAGCAATTTAGCAAGGCTGTAAGGTTGTAATCATGAGATTAGCTACAGAAGAAGAATCTCCAGAGCACTGACAGCTTTTCCACTCTCGTTCCTCTAAAACACAGTTATTTAGAAAACTGGAAAACTAATCTATCTGACTCCTTGATGTAAGCAAATTCCACAAGCCTTGGGGTAGTTAAAAAAAAAAAAAAAAGATTCACAGCTCTGCCTAACACTATATTTTTATGGGTTACTTTCATGGAGACAAAAGCATGCACCTCGATCTCCTAAAAATGTCTTTTATAATTTGTTTAAAACATTAATTTTGTTATAAAAATATCATTGACAAAATAAATTTTTTAAGAAATTATAAAAGACAAAATATTATTGAGAGGGGCACTGGTGGCTCAGTGGTAGGTGTTTCGTCTGCCATTCGGAAGGCCCGGGTTCGATTCCCAGCCACTGGATGCAGTGCCGGTCCCAAGCCCGGATAAAATGGGAGGGTTGCGTCAGGAAGGGCATCCGGCGTAAAACCTGTGCCAAGGACTGGATATTCCGCTGTGGCGACCCCTTGCCAGGAGCAGCCGAAAGAACAACATAAAGATATTATTGAGGCATTATTTAATTTGGGCTATATTCCATGCCTGCTGTTGATACATATATATTTAAATATTAAAAAATATGAATATTGTATTCATTATTAAATATTAAAATATATGTAATTAGATTGTTAACATATAATTTAAATAATATTATAAATATATAATTATATAAATATAAAATCATAAATATAAATATGTAGTAAATTATGACATATATATATATATATTTCAAAATGTTAAATAATAAAATATTTAACATAAAAAATTAAAATAATGTGATAATTAAATTAAAATGAATAAAACATAAAATATTTTCTTCAAATATCATATTTAACCTATTAAGGGAAAGCATGTTATAATATTACACAAACATTCTATCCATTCTGTGCTTTACTTACAGTAGCTTAAAAGTTGTCATAATGTTGCCAAATTGTCCATTTTTGTCATGAACGCTTTTGCAAATGTGGGTTTCCTGTTAAGGGTTTTGAAATAATGACTTCTAAACCTATTAAAGTTACCAACAACTGTTTATTCTTTTATTTCAAAAGTCTAAACACTAAAAATTTATTATTTTTATTTTCTTATTTAATTAATTTAAATACATCAATTTATGGCAGCACTGTTTCCTCGCATCTCCTGGGTCGGGGTTTGATTCCTGCCTCTTATGTGTGTGGAGTTTGTATTGTCTCCTTGTGCTTGCAGGTTTCCTCTTGGAACTCCAGTTTCCTCCTACAGTCCAAAAACATGCAGATTAGGCTAATTACCCATAGTGTGTGTGTGTGTGTGTGTGTGTTCGCACTGCAATGGCTTGGCACCCTGTCCAGGGTGTACCCTGCCTGATGCCCCGTGTCCCCCGGGATAGGCTTTATGCCCCCATATAATGAATTTATTACTGTCTGCAAAAGTTAAGACTGTAAGTTACTAACAGAGCTCCATCCTATAACTCAAAAATGATTTGTGACCAGACCCACATGATGTCATTCCATGATGAAATATTTTATCTATAATAGCTCATTGTCACTGAGTATACAGTATTAATTGACCGTTATATATTATGCACACTGCCATGGTTTACAGCTACCCATTATTGTACATAATCAGTCATCATTCCTACATCATTACTGTTAACAGTCTACACATGTTACAGCACACATTATTCATCCAAGTCCATTTAAATAGATAAAAAGTCGACATCCAGGGCTCATTGGTACTGTATGTTGATCCTGCAAGGATGGGAGTATATTTAGAGAAGCAGAGAGAAGCACAGCACAAGTGTGACCAATTTTACTTGAAATTGGGACAAAACATTTTGAGCTGCATGATGAAGTTCTGTTAGTAACATAGTTGGCAAACTGAGTAGTAAAACCAACCTTTACCCTGAAAAGAATTGTTTATGTTCAAGCTTTGCAACTAGCAGATACACTGTATGGACAGAAGAATTTGGATATGAGTATCCAAATACATACACTTCAATACGGAGTTGGTCCCCCTTTTGCAGCTATAACAGCTTCCATTCTTCTTGGAAAGCTGTCCAAAAGGTTAGGGAGTGTTTCAGTGGAAATTCATGCCCATTCATTTTGTAGAGCATTTATGAGGTCAGGCACTGATGTTGGACGAGAAGGCCTGGCTCACAATCTCTGTTCCAGTTCATTGCAAAGGTGCTCCATAGGGTTGAGGTCAGGGCTCTGTGCCGGCCAGTCAAGTACTTCATCACTGAACTCATCAAACCATGTCTTTGTGCACTGGGGCATGTTGGAATAGAAAAGGACCTTCCCCAAACTATTGCCACAAAGTTGAAAGCATAGCATAGCTTTCATACATAGCATAGCACCTGGTATGCTGAAGCATTAAGATTGCCCTTCACTGGGGATAAGGGGTCTGAGTGAAAAACCTCAATTTGATAATTAACAAGTTTGGCCTCATATTTTTGTCCGTATGCTACACTGATGGAATTTACAGTACTAACCTGAACAACTATTTGTTATATTGAGAAAGGGCATTGTCATAGAGTGGTGTATCTATAAAGAGTAGATGAAGCATATAGCATTTTAATGGCTTCCAAATCCCACCTCTTGTTCAAACACCAAAGCTCCTTTTCTATTAAGCACCTCAACTGAATCGATCATGCAAAGAGGCTGAGAATGGAGAGCTTCCTAATTGAATGAGTTGTAGTAGCACTTCAAACTGAGGTGAAGAGAAAGAAGTGGACACTGGTGTCAGAGTGGAAAAGTGGAGTAAGAGCAAGTCAAATTCCCACCCGTAGGTGTAAATTACCATCAGTCGGATAGCCGGAACGATCGAGGAATTACCCAGTGCACCAGAGGAGGCCTGTCCTATCGATCGACCCATAGAGATGTTTGTAAACTGGCAATAACACCCCTCCGCACTTTGCCTTCCCCAGCCAGGGAAGGGTTTGACCTCCAAAAGCGATTTCTATAGATCAGCTTGCATTTAACAGGACCTCCTCTTGGATCCAGCGACTCTCGGGCGTCTGGTAACCCGAGACGGTGCCCACAGCCAACATGCTTAATGTACTCTATGGATCTGTCTGGACCACTACACTCTGAGGTCTGAGCTGGGTTGGTCAGGGAAGGATGACGCAAGCCTTCCTACATTAACGCCAGATGATCCCACTTCTCAGTTGTGTAAGCGCTTGCCATGAGATATGAAACACAGCGGAGAGCATCCACAGGTCAATGCTAACACGATCGACCTTTCCTCTCTTGGATCAGGGGGAGGACAAAACAGAGAGGATAATAAACTATTCAGTTGATCTGTCAGAACAGCAGAGGTATTTGACCTGCGGCTATTTTTTTTTGTTGAGCTCAATGCCCTGTAAGAGCTTAATCTACTCCTGAGATTATTGTTTCCTTACGTTTCTGATTTTACATATTAAAGTGGATAAAGTGAATGAAGAAGTGGCAGCTTTGTTTTGCATGTAAGAAATAGCAGCATAGAAAACCTTAAATATCTTACAGTTTAGACATTTGGCAGATGCTCTTATCCAGAGCTTTGAAGTTTCCATCATCAGATAGATGCTTACACTAGGTTACTAAGTGCCATTAATCAAACGCAGTTGGGAAGTTTTTTTTTTTTTTCCCCCCAAGGATTAGTTCAAGTACTAAAGAAAAAGATTCGTCTTGAGTCAAGACTCAGCTGTACGGATATCTAGAGGAAGTTCATTCCACCACCTAGGTGCCAGAACAGGATGCACGTCTTCCTTGATCACTGACATGGTAAGATATGATGTACTTCTCGTTCTTCACATTTTAAAATGTATCTGATGTAGGGATAAATTTATAAATGTATATGAATTTTCAGTAAGACCTTTACAGCACAATGAAATGAAAGTGAAGGGTCAGTCAAGATATAGCACCTCTGGAGCAGATAGGGTTAAGTGTTTTGCTTAAAGACCCAACATTGTCAGTGTGGTAGTGCTGAGGCTTGAACCGTATCAGTAACCCAGAGGCTTAAACATTTAAGTGACTACTAGCCCATCACAACCACCCAACCCAACCCAACCCAACCATAACCTTGTGATGTAAACCAACAATCCCTGATTTAGGAGGCCAGTTCCTTTTCCATTAGGGCACTGGGGGTCGCTTACCTTGGTCAGGGTGGCAGTGAATCAATAAACCTATTCGAGTATAGTACACACACACACATTCATTCACACCTAGAGCTAATTTAGTCTAGTCAATCCACCCATCAGCATGCTGTTGTAATGTAAGGATAAACCAGGTGAGAACCTAGGGAATCCCACAATGGGAGAAAACAGCACACACCTCAGAAGTCAACCAGGAACACTGGTGCTACCTGCTGCATCACAATGCCGCCCGGCTAATAGACACGAATTAGTGAAATGACATAATGCTCCCATTCCTACCAATCTTCGTCAAGTCTGAGATCATAATAATCATTATATTTTAGCACCTTTTGAAACTCAGTGTCCGATTTTAACACTCAGTTGAAACCGAAACTTCTTGAAGAACAACAAGCGTTTGTCCAGGTGCTTGGCTCCATTTGGAAGAAGACATGAGCACCAGTAATTAGCAATAGTAGATCTGGGAAGGAGGCCAGCACAGGACAGATGGTTCAGATGTACAATCATTTAATTACTGTCAAATGAAGTTTACAAACGGGTAAGACACGTACCATTTCCAAGAATTATACAAGGACACAGATCGGCTCACACAATCGCTTTGTGCATTTTTTTTTTCATCACTGGGACAGGATCTTTATTCTCCAAAAAAAAAAAAAAAAAAAATTTTTTTAAAGGGGTTATCATCTCTGATCAATAATCTCATACATATACACTGTGGTGGACAGCCTCTTGATTTTTTTTTTGTTAGGATGAAGCTTGGCAACTCCAAATGTGAAATTTGAAAACTGGTTTATTTACAGAATTGTAGGAGACAGCCATTAATCTCTGAGCTAATGATGCAAATGAGGGGGAAAATAAAGGAAAAAAAATAAAATAAGAGTTATAACATTTTGACAATTTATTATGGGACTGGAATCAGCAATTTGCTTTCTTTTCTAGACTTCATTTCCCCTTCTTTGCTTACATCAATACAGGAAAGAAAAATCACAGAATATATAGTTGTACAAATACAAAAGTACACCATCTCACTCCTAGAAAGAGCGGAGGGTCCAGGATATCGGTCAATTTGTCAATCATCCTGGTCTAACTGATCCATCATGAAGAATGAGATGAAAAGAAAAGCATCACGGTCTTCCACAACAGGGCTGAATGATCTGAGCCCATCCCCAAAACATGGGAATGGAAAGCTTAATGCAGGCCCAACTTCAAACGGAAGAACGTGATCACACCTGCTCAGGTGTCTGCTTGCAGCAAACTCACACCAGTTTAACGCTGCAGTGTTTTCTGTTGTTACTGGAAAGTATCCTAAAGGTGGTTAACAGTAAATTAAAATCATTCAGTCTTTCCAATATAAAAAAAAAAAGGCAAAGAAAAATGAGATGCGCTCCCTTACTTTAGATTTGAATCTACAGTTTATACCGTATATCAGTTGGGGGAAAAAAAAGGAAAAAAAGAAAAAAAAAGTACAGCCTAAACCTTTAAAGCCTAGTTCGAGTACTTCATTATTAATATTATTAAATTTCTTCCTGTACAATGAAATACAACTTCAACCTCAAGACAACAACATCTGTTTAAAAATACAGAGGGATTTCTTTTTCCACAAAGATTGAAACATCAGCCCCTCCTTCACCCACCCGACCCTCGGCCCCCAACTAAAACTGGACTTTAGTAATATATACTTGTGTGTGTGTGTAATTTTTTTTTTCTTTGAGTGTGTGCGCATGTTATGCATGTGTATACAAGTGTGTTCTCTATGTCATTTACTCACAACACCGTAAACATACAAGACTATAATACATGTGCTTGCACTGGTTCATTGAATTTGGTTGACGTCACTAGAACACCACAAAAGAAGTGAAAATTGGGGGGTAGGGGGGCAGAAAAAACACAATGACAGTTTGAAGAAAGGGGTGGAAAGGGATGGAAGGGACAGAAGGTTGGGGGCTAAACTATTATCACTTTTTTTCCCTTTTTATTTTTTCTCCTTAAATCTTTTAGTCCCTGCCGGGATGGAGGGCGGTCCCAGCTGAAGACTACTAGCTCAGTGGCCTTGCTGAGAGAGATCCCACCGACATGCACACACAGACACACACACGAACACACACTCCGTCGTAGCGAACAGAGGACGTGTGTCAAAGCGAAGCTGGGAAGTGGGCAGCAGCGTTATGGACCTGCACTGTAACATGGAGCACCACAAGGGGGCAGAGTCAAGAGGCTGGGCAAGAAGTGGGAGGAGCTTTTCCACTCACAGGGAAGTACTGAGTCTATACATAGTCCTTACTAGTCCCTGTGCAGTTTGCTGCTACATCAGATGCTCCTCGGTAATATCGGCACAAGACTCTCAGTCTGGAAGAGGAAACTGAAATCCACCAGAACAGAATGGACAAAAAAAGGAAAAAAGAAAAAAAAATGGGGAAGGATCCGCACGCTTGATGGTGAATCGTTCACAAATACACGCGTCGGAGGTCTCCTGGTGATGTGATGGTGTTGCACTGTGGACACAGTTTCTTATTTCCCTGGGTAGAGAGAGAGCGAGAGAGAGAGAGAGAAATAAAAATAAAAAAAAGGAAACGGTTATTCAAGTTATTTGTCAATACGTCACTGGTGTAATATATAAAAAATGGTAGAGTAGGTGAAAAAAAAAAAAAGAATTACAGAATATAGAATGCCCTCCTAAAAGACAGCCGCGTCTTGCTTGAAAAAGCACACACCCTACCCCCTAGGACTCAGCTAGAACCTCATCCATTCCCCATAAACGCCAGGCAGTAAAGAAAGCCCAGCAGGGGGAGATCACATGGACATACTTTAGTCGAAACATCACACACACAAAAAAAAGACAGAGTCAGCTACGCAAAGTCCCCAGCACTTGTAAAGACTGTGTTTAAAGAGCACACTAGAACACACACACACTCAAAACACTTTACGAAGTCCAGCCGAGGCAAAGTGCTATATTTCCACGGGTCAGACTTAAAGGGACGGCCGACTGTTCTGCGCAGTCGTTTTACACGGTCGGGAACGGGGCAGGATGTGCACACAGTGGCACAAGAGTGGGGAATTTCTATAATCTCTACAGCACGACTTCCAGCATCCGTACAGAAGCTTCACACATCTGTGTCACAGTCAGAGGTTTAACATTTCTGTGCAGGACAGATGCAGGAGAAGAGCCTTATCATGGGTTCTAAACCAGACATGAAAACACACAGCTGTGGGCAAACACAGGTGTCTGGAAGCAGTGCCAGCCAACTCATGAGGCTTCAACTCCTCGGAGTGCGTTATAAGAGATCTGTGCGTTTGTGTAATACGGCACATAAGACCATGCTGGCTTTCCGACATCTCTCTTGGTTCATTTTTCTACTTAAAATGTAGTACTTTTAAAAAATAGTCCACCTTGTTGGATAATTTCCATCCAGTTAGACTACTATCATTAACTGTGACAAATAAATAAATAAGCAAGCAAGCAAACAAGCAAGTCAGGGTACTTATGGTACACTTAGACCCCCTTCTTGATCACTGTTCCAGGTAAAACTGGTTTCCCTCTCTACCTTTCGCCAAAACCACAGGGCACCCCATGTTTAATCTGGTTCCTTTGTTCTAGCTAGGCAGGGGTTACCTGTGTTTAACGAGAGTGTGTGAGGCGTGGGCTCCTCAGTTAGCCCTGTCTGTAACTAAATTACACACGTTTACTTTGATCGAGACGCGAGGAGCCCCAGCGTGCTGCCTTTTATTGTAGCCTTAAGGCAACAGTTTTAATGCCAGCATTAGTAACAAGCCTTTGTGGCAAAATGGGCTCACTACGCACATACACACACACACACACTCTCCGTCACTCTTTACATTCATCAGTGTGGTGGACACAGAGGGCCTTTTAAGGACAGTAAGCAAGAAAATTTAAGACAACATATATTGGCGGGGAAAAAACAAAAAACTGTGGCTGGGAAGCATTTATTAATTGCTTCCTCGTGTAGCAGCTGAACACGCTGATAGACTCAGGAAAACAGGAGACACACAAGTGCGTGTGTGTGAGCTAAATTAACGAGTTCCATCAATCAGACAACCAGCAACATTATTCACAGGCTGTTCGCTATTCATTTTCTCGATCTGAAAGCGGAATCAATGGTGGTGGAAGGATGCGTCCGGTTGCTAGGTAACCCAGATGTGTATACCAAAATCTAGAGATTCTCACCAGAGTCCTAAGCCAGCATTCTTCACAGTGGACATGCCAACACTGGATGGAGGTGAGCGGTGCTGTGTAAGAGTCCTGAAAAAGAAACAAGATGCTTTTAAGTGATTTCTACTTCCAAAAAAAAATAAAAATAAATAAACATTAAGATGTTTAACATTTAGCTGAAGCTTGATTCCAGTTCTGGCGGCGTGTACTGAGCACATGTGCAACCCCAGGACACAGAAGCAAGTTCCAGACACGTAATTATCTTCAGCTCTTTAAAACACATGTTTATTCATTATTAGAAAACCACACCCCATAATTACTTGAGCAGTGATCAAAGAGGGTGGAACGAGCAGGGAGGTCTGTTTTAGTCTACATGAGCAGCAGGTGGCAGTAGACCTCCACTGATCAGGGAGAATTATAAAAAAAAAAAATAAAAAAAAAATGCAAGGATCAAGCTGGAGAACCGGAGACGTGTAAAGCGTGAACAAAAATGCAAAATTGCTCTGGATTATTTAGAACGGGTGATGATGGAACATCACGTCAGTACCACTATCAATATCTACTCTGTCTTGATGTTTTAAAGAAGAAACATTTCTTTCTTCTTTTAAGAAAGAGGGAGGGGAGGGTATAATAATAATAAAAAAAGAGTGGGCAGGAGTTTAGAAAAATGGGAAACACTATTTTGCAGCAAACATTTGAGGCAGTGTGTTTTTTCTCCCACAATACATCTGCAATGATGCATTTTAAAGCCTTAAGAATGAATATTGAGTAAACACAATCTTCTTATTAAATCATCAGTGTTCATCCGGCTTCTATTCTTTCAGCATAAATGGGTCGGTGTGTGACGTCTTGACACGCGGTGTAATCTTACCATGCAGATCAGACACTTGTATCTGTCTCCTCTGAGGATCTGCTTCTCCAGTTCTCGGATGCGAGCCTTCAGAGCGTCCAGTGTGGTTCCTGTGGAATCCTCTGTGATCCTGTGGAGCGAGAGAGAGAGAGGAAAGCGAAGCTTTAAGGTCAATTCAACTGGCGCAGATATATAAAGGCAGATATCCATATCTATCCGACACTGATGCTACACAATTAAAAACAAACAAAACAAAAATCTAAAACTTTTTGATTTCTATTATGTCCATTCTGCATTTATTTCCACAGAGCTGAATCACTATCATATGATCTCGATCCGCTACCCGTCTCTTCCCCTCTAGCTCTCAGTCTCACGCCCTCACTACTCATCCGCTGATGAATGCCCGTGGGCTGGTGGATGTACATTTAACACTGTCCGTAGCATATGAACTCGCAATAACTAAATCGATGTGGGTGCCATTGATTGCGCGACGTCTTGCTTGGTGGGATGTTTATGGTGATCCGCTCATTTTCCAGCCAGATGGAGCGCTGATCTACGGTATCGATCACGCCGGCGTTCTCCCCGGCACTCTCCCTCCGATTAGTGCCTGTTCCATTCCGCTGCCTTTTCCAATAGCGCCATTTATTACATGCCTGCGCCGGCCCTCGATGAGGACTCGTCCACCTTCCACACAAACACGGTATAAGAGATGTAAATCAGGTAGAGGGGCAGTAAGGAGGGGGTGGGGGTTGTGGCACGATTATGGATTGCGCCTCTCCTACAAGACTAAATGGAAGGAGTGATGTTTACAGTGGGAGGATTCCTCAAGATAGGGTTCCTCAAGCCAAGCAAGAAATGCATAAATAAAAATTGTAATAAATAATGGTCTGAAAAAATTATCATGATGCGAAATATACAAGGATGGTCTACGTTTGTTTTGAGATAAATGGTTTAACAATTACCTCTCTTTCTTAATGAGGCTTTGTAGGTTAATTGTGTGAAAGTCAGGGTGGACATCACTATATCACTGTGAACCACACCGGACAAACAGTAGGGATGGGGATCACCAGGGATCGACCGATATGATATCACGATACCTAATGTGTCGACTCCATTTGTATTGTGATTGTATAAGCATCATGTTGTTATAAATACCCTGTTTTAGGGCTGAAACGATTCATCGAGTAACTCGAGTAATTCGATTACAAAAAAGCTTCTTTTAAGTAATTTTAAAAGCTTGCATTATGTTTTTGCGCAATTATTTGTTTGGCGCTTCCGGATGCAAAGCCGCCAGTAAACACCGAAGAAGCAGCGCTTACGTCACCCACAAAGCGGAAGGAGACGCAAACAGTTAGCTGTGTATTGATTTGAGGGAGCGCTCTGTTGCGGGATGTAAAATGGAAGGGCGCGATAAAATTATATTAAAATTTATTTTAATGTGTGCCTTAGTTTTTTTTGATACTTAAAGTCATTTGAAATACCTTTGTTTTTTGTATTGTGGATAATGACAACGTTTATTTTTAGTAAAACACTGTATACATAAAAAAAATAATAATAAAAGTAGATTTTTCTAAAAACGAAAACCAATTAATCTTTGTTTCTCTTATATATTTTACAATGCTGTTTAATTAAGCAAAAGTACATTTTATCCAATTAATCGATTAAATTTTTGGTAGAAAACTCGATTACTAAAATATTCGATAGCTACAGCCCTACCCTGTTAAAAATTTTTTTTGTTAGAATTTTCTCCTTAAATAATTAGCACCTCGAACACAGGGCGCTGTGCTGCCTGCCAATGTTTTTTTAATAGTTAAAAGAGCACCACCTGTAGGATTATAGAAGAATGGCAAGATTTCACAACCTTAAATGCAACCATATATTTAAAATTAAATTATTATATATTTTAAATAATTGTTTTTGAAGTCAGTGTGAACAGCCACACAAAAAGAATCTCGATACATCACCAAATCAATCCCCCCCCCCAGCTCTAATCAATAGAGCTACAAATCCATCAAACATAAGAAAACTCGCACTAAGTAAGATACCAACACATTTTAACGAAACCTATTTAGGCAAAACATCAGGTCTTGGTCGTGATTAATAGTGCAGTCAGGTTTGTGGACTCCAAAAAGCTGCGTATGATTATATTTAACAGCTAACGGACATAATTACTGGCTACTTTAGTAAACCAATCGGCTTGCACAATATCATGGTGGTGCTGTGAACTATAATCAAAGGCTAGGCTATAAAATGTTCATAGTATCAGCACATGCCTAGATCAGACTCCAGAGTCACTAGCGCTGGATTAAGACCTTGAGCAAGGAGAGCCTGCTGTACATCTGGCAGGCCGGACAGACCGGCGGTCAGCTACTCACTAACCTACAATCAGCACAGGGACCATAAAGCTTTAAAATCTCCTCTTACTGCTGGGCAGCTTGTAAAAAAGCATTTAGCCTTGATTAGCGTGCTTGCTTATAAAGCAGACAGAGGACTATGTGTGCGCGCGCGTGTGTGTGCGAGAGCTGCACTCCATGCCCACGGTTTTCTTTAACAGCTTTGTAAATCGCCGTGGCACACATTGCCTGCGACACGCAGAACTTTCCCGCCAATAAAGTCCAACCTCTCTCACACGGGGCCATAACACCATGAATATTCATCGAGCTGAGGTTTATAGAAAACCACATTCTAAAAGTTATTTAATTCCTCTGAGTAATAAAAGGTTTTAATCCTTCTTTATATGCGGGACGAGAAGTAGATTGAGCTCAACTTTACCGTAAAGTGCCGACACACCCGATACAGGGGTCACGATGAGCTCACACACAGGAAGGCAGAAATAATTTCCCCTGCAGGTAAGCATGATGGTGTAAGAGCAGGTTTGAAAAGGGGGCATTAAACGGGAACTTAAATGGTACACTTAAGGTGGAGCTACTAGATTTACTCCACGAGAAGATAACCAACATGGTGTCTTTTTGAGAAATAAGAGAGTCTAAATAAAGCAGTAATAGTTTTAGTACTTTGAAAGAAACACAACAGTGGCACATGATTGATTCATTCATACGCTGTTCATGTTCAGGCACCGCGTTGTTCTGGTGAGGTTCACGATGGTTGCAGAGGATAACAGTCCAATCAGAATAAAAGTGCATAATATAAACAGGAACATCCTGTCTAATCTGAACGAATTTTCAATCAGAATGCGAGGAGGAGTGTAAACCTTGGATAACCTGTTCAGTAACTAAATAATAGTAAATAATAATGTAAATACTCGACTGGGCAGTTTATCCAAGGTTTACACTCCTCCTTGTGGGAAAAGATGAGAAGCCTGGCCTGATCTAACCACAAACATGTACGGGAATGAATAAATAAACTAACAAATAAATAAAAACACACCATCTCGTTCTGTTATATTTCCGGCAGATTAAACGCACATTTCAAACGATTTATAATCTGATTAAATGCCTTGAGCAAGTAAACACACCTCATCAGATCAGCGCCCATGTGAACAGTCAAGTTGGAATTTCTAATCAAAACAATTCCAATTCTATTGAAGAAATATTGTCCAAGTAGGCGCAGATACTGCATGGGGGGAAAGAAAGCAAGCACTAAACGGGAAAAGGACATGATAGAATTTAGATACTGTCCATAATCGAGACTTTTAACTATACTACAGGTATGTCCTGAATAGGGCAGTAGCTATCGAATATTTTAGTAATCGAGTATTCTACCAAAAATTTAATCGATTAATCGGATTAAATTGTACTTTTTCTTACTTAAACAGCAATGTAAAATGTTTTCTTTTTAGAAAAATCTACTTTTATTTTTTAAATGCATACAGCATTTTACCAAAATAAACATTTTCATTATTCACAACACAAGGAATGGCTTAAAGTTGACTGAGATGAATTAAGCGCCTTACAGTGCCATACATTCTTATTTTACAGCCTTTTCTCAGCTGCAGAAACTAAAAGAAAAAAGGTATTTCAAATGACTAAGTATCACATTAAAATAAATAATTATACAAAAACACTGTTGTGCAACTTAACTTTCAGAACTAAAAGTTTAAAAATTTACAGCTTAGGCATAACATAAGTCTTTACTGACAATTTCTGTCGTTTTCTCTTGCTGCTTTCTTCATCTCTTGGCTCGCTGATAATTTTATCGCTCCTTTCCATTTTGCATCCCGCATCAGAACTCTCCATCAAATCATTACACAACTAATGTTTGCGTCTCCTTCCGCTTTTTCAGGTAACGCAAGCGCTTCTTCTTCGTCTGTGTTTACTGGCGGCTTGCATCCGGACGTGTGCTGTGTCACGCCAACCAAATAATTGTGCAAAAACATAACGCAAGCTTTTAAAATTAATTAAAACAAGCTTCGAGGCAGAAGATTTTGCCTCAATAATTCTTTCGTAATCAAATTACTCGAGGAATCGTTTCAGCCCTAGTCCTGAATGTTAGCTATCAGAAGTGCTAAAATGGACTTCGTAAGCCTGGACTGTTTGCTCGCTAAACCAGTTTAACACTTTACAGGATACTTGACTTAAAACAGACCCACTGATGCCAACACCTCGCTGATGGGAAACGGTGTTAACCTTCCAAAGGCTTTGGACGCCTGAAGGAAGAATGCGTGTGCAGTTAATGCACTAGCAGACCAGTTGTATAAATCTGAGGCACTGCAGGCACAGAATTCCTCCCATATACCCGTCTGACCCCTAATCATGACACACACACACACACCACTACACGATCCTACCATGTAAGACGCAGCACAGTTCTCCTCTCTCGCTCTAAACCATTCACGATGAATCACTGTAACTAAACTCGACAAATCTCATTTTCATTGCAGATTGAAACGCACGAGTCTCACAAGCCGTGCACAGAGGAGGAGGAGGGTGGTGATTGTTTTTTAGCGTTCTCTGCTGGAGTGGAATCATTCAGCTCCTTGTCTGGCATCTTTAAAGTGCACTCAGATTAAGGCCCTTCACTTTAGGAAATTGAAAATAACATCATCGCGTGGCTTTACCCATGCGTCTGGATTCAGGGCTTTGAGGCCAGCTCTTAGGATGCGCAGAATTTTTTTGTAACGGAAGGAGGAAAAGTTTTCAGAAACATGATCTCTGCCCTTTTATGCTTTGCGGAAATCTCAATCTGGGCATATAATCACTTTTATTACAAAAGGAAAACAAAAAAAAACACCATCTTTCTGCTACACGTAACCCCCCCCTCCCATGACCCCTCAGTGCTTGATTAATGACATCATCATCACAGAGTTGCGCGTGCTGCTCCTTCCATAATGCGATATGGTGTAACAGCTGGTGCGCCGGGACTGAAGACGCGCCGTTGTAGAGATGCTCACTGTCATGGAGATAGATAGATGGGGACGAGGCGCAGCCATAAAGAAATATTGTGGGAGATATTAAATAAACACACGTGTGTGTGTGTGTGTGTGTGTGTGTGTGTGTGTGTAGCTATGCGCTAAGCTAATAGAGAAAGGTTACTCGAGGACGGTTGCTCCCTGCTTCCTCCTCGGCCTTAACTTCAAACAGCTGCCGGTGATTCATACTCCAGCAGGCTAAAACACTTAATGCTCCCCCAAACACACACGCTCGGTCTAGCTTAAACGTCTGCCGGTTGTGTGTGTGTGTGTGCGCGAGCACAAGACAGCGAGGGGGTCTCGGTGGAGAAAGTGATGAATCAATCCAAGCTGTCATGCTTCTGCTGCACCACTTAGGAACAGTGTTCTGTCCATCTTCATCCTCCCACTCACATACCCACACGGTCACGCTCTCTCTCTCTCTCTCTCCCTCACACACACACAGCAGGAGGAAGAGCTGAGCGCTCACTAACATATTCATTTCCACACATACTGTCATATTGAACATGCATAAAATGCAATTTCCCTCCAAAATACATAACTTCAACAGCTCTTCACCAAATGGCAAACACGGTTAAACGTGCACTCTGCAACTGTCACGGAAGATGTGCATCAGATAAACCTATTCTCTCTCTCTCTCACACACAAGGGAGACGTGCTTCCAGTGTGCTGATGGGAGAAATCAATTGTGCTGGCTTTGCTCTGCCTATTCACCAGTTCTCAGCTCTGATATTTAATATGGGGCTCAGAGATGGGCAGCCACGCACGGCAGATTGATTCAGCCGGACTGGACAGCTCACCCATGAGAAGAGCACTCGGGAGAAGGGGATGGGAGGGAGGGACGAAGACAATAATGAAAGAATACGAGTGCAAGTGAGGAAAAAAAAAATTATATGTGCACAAGGATAGCTCAGCGATCTAATTTTAAGCCTCTACGAGGGGCCTTGACGTTGCTCTAGTACGCTTCATTTCTATAATCTGCACAGTGGTGATTTTTATACTACGATTTTACATATTAACGAACACAAGTGGCAGAAATGCTAAAGTTTTATTATGAACTAAGCTTAAAATAACAGACGGACAAATTAATATGTAGAGAAAACAAAATTAGCAGTGATGTATATATATTATGTATGCCATATATAGAAAAGATAAGACAGAGACACACAGACACACGAAAAGAAACTCGTACACAGACTCAGACACACCGGAGCTGTTCTCTGACCCCAATTACCCATGCAGAGGGGGTAGCTCTCTCAGCCACTCGCAGAGGGAAATTGTTTTGCGGGTTCACTTGTCGGGGAATATGGATGAGGACATGGAGATGAGGGAATTAGAGGGGCTGGCCTTTTCACACGAGCCAGGTTATTCAGATTCATCTTCTGCTCTGGGCGGCCCTTCGAGCCCACCCTCGGCCCTTTCTCCATCTCTCTGAGGGGACGAGAATCTGTGGCGGATGTTCAATCCGAACTTAGGCCCGTACACACGCCCTCTTCGCTGCACATGCACTATTCAGAGCTAAAGGATGGACATGTGATGTACGTTAGGTACTGTGAAACTCATTTAACATCACTAGTGGACTAAAATCAATTATCACGGCTTGTGTGGATTTTTAATTAGCTGTATTTTTTTCCCCCCTCCATGTCACCCACTGTTTTCTAGACTTTACTGCCCTCCTGCTACTACAACTAATAAGCGCTGGTGTACGAGCACTGGAAAAGCATGGCATTAGCATTCCCAGGGTATCTTGGTAGTAGGGACGAGAGGCTCAGCTGCCTAGGATCGATAGTGCGAGCTCCTCCCTGTGATCGAGGCTGCACTAGAGAGCCGAGAGCATAAAATGCATCATTTATGACCCATCACCTCCTACACAAACTCATCTCATCCCGATACGCCAGTCACCAGCACGCCTCAAAAGGGGTAGGACTAGAATCATGCTTGTGTATTTGCACTTACTTCTCGATCTCGCTGTTTTTGCAGGTCCTGGGCACGCTAGACGTCGATGAGGAGCTGGCCTCCTGCTTGCTGCTCTCGCCGTTGCTCGTTGACGGCATTTCTGCAGACACACACGTGATCGTGTTGGTTTTGCGTACACGCTTACAAACTACTTGCTGAAACGTATTACAGGGATAAAATGCAACATTATTATTATTATTATTACTCACCGTCGCTGGCCCACTTGGAGAACTCCGGCGTTATCCGGTTTGACGGCATGCCTCCGCTGTGAATGAGAAAGACATTCAGAACGTTCTAGCAAAAGGAAAAACTAGGGATGCACCGATACCGGTATCGGGTATCGACCTCGATACCACATTTTCTAAAGTACTCATACTCATTAAAAGTCCCCCGATACCGGGAACCGATACCACGTTCTGAAAAATATCTACGTTTGAGCGGCGTGTAAGGGGTTAA
>JAQMYL010000001.1:27243395-27269294 GCA_030014365.1 Clarias pachynema | reverse complement strand
ATATATATACACGTACGTATGTGTGAGTCAGCAAAAAAAAAAAAAAAATGTACACGCTCTTCAGGAAAAGAAAAACTTAAACTTAAAAACGGAAAATATTATGAAAGCTTCCTTGTGTGCATCTATGTACTGTACGTTCATGCCTGTATATATTTTTTAAATATACTGGATATTTCATTATGAACGCTTCCTTGTGCGTATATCTGTGCATGTACGTGTGTGTGAATGTACATATATGTATATAAACCAACGACACACACACACACACACACACGACTTAATAATAATTTGTATGTGTGTACAGTGTGTGTCTGTACATTATGAAAGCTTCCTTGTGTGTGTGTGTGTGTGTGTGTGTGTGTGTGTGTGTATGTATATGTATATATATATATATATATATATATATATATATATATATATATGAGTGTACGTACGTGTGAGTCAGCAAAAAAAAAAAATGTACACGCTCTTCAGGAAAAGAAAAACTTAAACTTAAAAACGCAAAATATTATGAAAGCTTCCTTGTGTGTATATGTATGTTCATGCGTGTATATATTTTTAAAAATATACTGGATATTTCATTATTATGAACGGCTTCCTTGTGCGTATATCTGTGCATGTACATGTGTGTGTGTATGTACATATATGTATATAAACCAATGATATACACAAACACAGACGACTTAATAATAATTTGTACAGTGTGTGCCTGTACATTATTATGAAAGCTTCCTTGTGTGTGTATATGTGTGTATGTGTGAGTCAGCAAAAAAAAAAAAAAAAAAAAAAAAGGTACACGCTCTTCAGGAAAAGAAATATCATAATACGCAATAATATTATATTAATATATCCCATACTATTTTTCTTTTCCTGAAATGTTTATAAATTTTTTTGATGACTTTGTATGTGTGTGTGTGTGTGTGTGTGTGTGTGTATATACACACTCACACACAAGGAAGCTTTTGGATTATTTCATAATAATCCACTTTCAGCCCAGTGTGTGTGTGTGTTCTGTAAGTGGTCGATTAAAGCTGTGCTGGTGTGATTCATTGTCTCTTATTTCTAATTGATCTCAAAGTAAAGTTCAATAAACTCCTGAGCTGAAGTCCAGATGAGAACTGCTGCTGCTCACTTGACATAAAGTAATGAGTGTACAGGGAGCTAATAATGAGACATACATATAATTAGTTAGCTATGTTAATCAGGACACACACACACACACACACACAGGTCAGTAGAGGAGCTGAGGTGTGGATGTAAACATTACCTACCATTCAGGCGAGTCTGTCTGTTTGCCCGCACTCGCAAAAAAGTCTGCAGGTGAGAGAGAGAAAGAAAGAAAGCACAGCAGTTAGAGCTGAGAGTGCACACTGTGTGTTAAACGCCTCGGCTTACACACACTTGAAGTGCTTTCGGCTGGATGCCGCCGGATTGTGCTGCATGTTTATCAAACACCAGAACTGCACACCTACTTCTCTTTTGCCATTCGTCTCCTCCACGTCCTCTTCCATTTCTACCGCGGAAACACACTCACAGTCGAAAAACGCATCTCGCTAAACGAGTGGTGAGGCGTGTGTTCCTCTTCAGAAAGCGGCGAGGGCCTGCATTTTCGCTTTTAAAAGGATGGGAAAGGATTGGGAAAACATTACTATAGTAACGAGCGGATCGAGTCAGCCAGCGAGCGCCATTTTGGCCTGAGTCACATGACCAGCGTGCGTCACAGTCAAAGGTCAAGCGACGCAGAGGCGAAGCTCTAGCGCTAGGGGGCGACAAAGCGCAGGTCTATAGGGTTTGGTAGAGCAGTAAAGTTTAATCGGTTTAACTACTTATAATATAGAATAATATAATATGAATTAATATTAATAAGAATAATATTATGTAACATAACGTATATATAATATAAATGTTTAAAAAATCATGTATACAATTTGGGAGGCACGTGGGGCTTAGTGGTTAGCACCGTCGCTTCGGATTCCCGCCTCAGGATCTGTGCACATGTTCTCCTCATGCATGAGGGGTTTCCTGGTTTCCTCCCCCAGTCCAAAGACTGGGCCATTCCCAAATTGCCTGCAGCGTGAATGTATGTATGAATGTTTGTGTCCTGCAATGGATTAGCACCCCGCCCAGGGTGTACCCTGCCTTGTGCCCTAAGTCTCCTGGGATATAGCTTCCAGCCCCCCCCCATGACTCTGTATACAGGATAAAGTGGTATAGATAACGAGTGAGTGAGAATACAATTTAAACAAATAGGAGAAACGTAATTTCACGTTAACAATACAACAATTCTCTCCCTCTCTCTGTGGAACTGGGCATGCTGATCCTGAGCCCCCAGTGATCCAGAACCCTTCTGCCCCCGGACCCGTGTGACTCATTCTGATGCCCCGATTTCACTTCACCATGAAGATGTTCTTGGACTCGCTCAATAGTTCAGGACTGAAATTCCTACAAACAGTTTTGTACCCGAGACTCGAATGACGAAAGTAGATTCCATGTTAACTTTAACACCATTCCTGTTATATTGAAATTCCAGCCGCCTAACACACTGTAAAACAATCCCTGCTATCCGTTATAACCCAATGATGATGGGTTCCCTGTTGAGTCTGGCTCCTCTCAAGGTTTCTTCCTCTTTCTTTCCTTACCACTGTCTTGCTCATCAGGGACAATTTTGATTCATACATATTTTTTCTCACAGAGTTCATACTCATTTCCCTAATTTTCTTTTTGATTCTGTAAAGCTGCTTCACAACAATGACCACTGTTAAAAGCGCTATATAAATAAAATGCAGTAAGGAAAATGACAAATGGGAATTTTGAATGGAAAGTCTAGTCTAAAATATTCACTTCTTCACTGTAATATCTTAATATAAAAGCTATTCATCTTTTGACAGCTGATAAAATTATTAGATAATTATAATATATCCTATATCAGTAGTATTATAATAACTTTCTATAATCCTGTGTAATTCTATAATATTATAATATTCTATAATATCTTAATAGCTCCCTATAATATTGGAAACCAGATTTATATAGGAAAATGAGTGATTTAGCACCCAATTAAATGCTAATTATAATTCAATTCTGGATCAGTGGATAAAGTTCAGGTTTAATCCAATTCCATTCCCTGTGCATCATAACTAGTTCTCTAGGTGCATTTGAGAAATACTTTTTTTCAGTCTAGTTTATACAGTAATTATGCATTATCGTAATGATTCTGTCCTGTAGCATCTGTTGCATACTGTTAGGAAACATTATTATACACATGTTTAGATGATTCATGTAGTCTGGTTAAATAAGAATACCAGTTAAAGGATATCAACATACAGTACTTGTAAGGTGCTAGTACAAGTCAAACGTATATTCAGAGTGTTTATTAATCATATTTCACCACCTCACATACAGGCCTTATTTTTTCTGGGCACTGAATATTAGACTTCTTTGAACCGTCACACTCTGTGCTCTGGCCTGAGCAGAGCAGATCCTCCTTCGGCTGGGGGCGAGAGACATGTGAGGTGAGACCCAATTCCATCCAGGCACGACTCCGGAGAAGTGGCGAGTAACAAACATTTCAAGGACATCGGAGTGGCGGGATGATGTGCGGAGGCCAGTGGAGATTAGCCCCGGGGTTAAACCGTGCATGATTACATATCAGAGCAGGGCACACATTACGGCCTGAGCAAATCTGCAGCTGGAGATTGGGAGAGGAGATCTCTGTCCCTGTTAATGTGGCCAGCAGTCAGATCCATTCAGGGATAAGATGGAGGATATTATGAGAGGCAGGAATGCCAAAAGCGCATGTATACACAGCAGCACATATATCTAATCTATCCTTACTTTGACATTGCACTTAATTGCACTTTAATCTACAAGATCTTTGCTTTTGTTTCGGTAAGGAAGCAGTTGTCATTCACAATCTTAAGCTTTCCTGAAGGCCTAGGCTAAAATAACTTCATATATGAATGAGGGTGTAAAAACACTGCTTTGGGTGGGTATGTCATTGCCGTTCCTTGAACAGCGCCTGCGTATATGTGTGTGTGTGTCTGTGTCTGTTTGAGGTTCTTTGCCTGGCTCACCTGGTATCTGTCAGAATGGTGCGGGTCGTCGGAGGACAGCGGCGAGATTACTGGAGACTCTCCCTCACGCTTGATATGCACTGACAACAGGAGAGACTGAGAAAAGAAAAAGACAGTGAGAGATGAACAGTCTGTAGTCATCCACAGGATAAATATGTCAGCTGCAGCCCCGTTCATCATTTCTGACGGAGCGGCCTCGTGCTATAGAACCAGTTTACAGACACTAGGTTTAGGTTAGTCTGAAGGCTATAAAGACACCGCACTAGGTAGTGTCATTGAATACACTTGATCTATTTTCATACCACAAAAAAAAAAAAAAAAAAAACCAGGGTAGAGGGGGGAAGATTTGATTTGTCCTATGGCTGCAGGAAGTCAAAAGCGTGAACTCGTCTTTCTTTACAGGGAGTCTTGATCTCTGGCTAGGCTTTTATGAGCCCGCTATAAAATATTTGTATTTACAATCCTCTCCAATTAATCAAAGCGCGAGGAGGGGTAGCGGCTTTAGTGGGTGACAACTGTAATCTAATATTAATATGTGAAAAATGGCAGGCTCGCTCCACGGGGACAGTAAATTAGACATTATGCATGGCTTCTTATGCTTTTGAATTGCAAGGTCAGGAAACAATTTATTTGCCAACTCAAAGCCTTTGGAGCTTAGGGAATATTGGAAGAGAGGGAGACAGAGAAAGAGAGAGAATTAATGTGCGTATATGTGTGTGTGCGTGTGTGTGTAAACCATTTATGTGGCTGTGCACTATATTGAGTATGAAAAATGGAACAGCTGCTTCGCAATATAGAAATTTCTAATCATTCACCGCTAGCAGCCCAGGAATTGTTGCAAATAATGACATTTGAATATGACATCAGTTGCTGTTTTTGCTTGTAGTCCAATTAGAATTGTTCTTTTCAGGCTGATGGGAAAGGAGGAAGTTGGCGATGGACTTGTCCTCTGACCCACTGGATTAGCGCCAGCCTGGGCTGGCATGGAGTCGCTATGGCAATGGGTGCTCCAGATGAGTGTGAAAAGCAGATCGGGCCAGATCGGGGTTAATCCCCTTTAGAACTTGCATGCCAGGCCCGATCCGTCAGCTAGCGCGGAACCCTAGTCCCAGTTGGCCTCTTCATTTTCCACACACCGCTCAGGAATACTAAACGCTGGCTGCGGAATGCTCAGTCACGTCTGCACTCTACCCCTCGCCCACTTCCTTGCCCACTTTTTCCAAGCTTCCGGATTTTGCATGAGCACGGGTCGGAACCTCATTTCCCTTCGCCGCGAGCGCAGGTCTCATCCAGACTTGAATAATGATGTGAATTGCTTTTATAAGCCCCATCGATCAAAATCATGGCACTGTTTAAAGGTGTCTTCTTTCGGATAAAGCCGTTCTCTGAGCTGGCATTTGAAGAGAGATATAGTATAAAATGGAGCTCAGTGAGCTCAAAGTGTCAGTTTTACATGTACGGCTTGATGTTAGTTTAAGTTGCTATTAAACGCTCTATCTAATCATTTACGCCTGACATGTGAACCAGCAAATCTCTTCAACAGAAGTCAGCGATAAGAGCAGACTTTTGTGCCAACTGGGTCTTGCATGTTTGGCAAGTCTCCAGTGATATGAAATGTCTCTCATATCTCTCCTGCTCCTTCTATCTCATGTTCTCTCCTTCCTTTTTCTTTTCGCTCCCTCTCTCCCTCTCAGTCTCGATAATATTCGTATTGATATATGAAGAGTAGCTTTGAAGAAATTGTCGAAGATAAGGCCGACACGATCCCCTATTTTCCTATTAAGACGGAGTAGAACAATAAACTCCGGCTGGCATAGTTACCATATGATTGTTAATGAGGCCCGGCAGGAAACCATCTTAAGCTCTCACTTTTCCATAAGTACATTACTGCAGGAAATAAAGGAGCATAATTCCATAATTCCTCTCTCCTAGCTAAGTGGGGCTCTTGGTATGGCTTAATAGAATGGACAAGAGCTCTTATTGCTATTAACAGCGTTCGAACCAAAAAGGACCATCTTACCTTGGGCGTGCCGGGTGCTGTGCTGAGATCCTTCGGTGATGGGTTCTTACTGCAGAAAGAAGGACAATACAATACAAATAATCAGAACTGATCAGGGCTGTAAATATAGACGCGTGCATGTTTTATAGAGCAGGGACCAGCATGATCACAGAAGCCCATGACATTTCAATTAAACAGGATCTTTTGGACATTTCCTAATGTTTGTGTCCAAGTGTATGGCTCTCGTCCTTCCTTCTTCGGCGCTCACTTCTGCTCGGTCTCTAAGGGGCCTCCGCTTAGAACCCGAACAGGCATTTAAAAGGACAGCTGAGACAAAAGTCTACGGAGCGACACAAATCACAGTTTTAATCATGTGGAGAAGAAAAAAGCGGTGCTTTGCTGCTGCAGCCGTGCCCTCTGTGCCACTCAATCCTGGCAGCCCAGGGCCATGCTGTATTTGAAACAATTACTGTCCAAAAGTACCTCGGCTAAGCAGATTTGGGTTATAATTTTTTTATTGAAGTAATCATTCTCATGGATGTGCTCATCCAGTCGTTCATACCCTCTCTTCTTCTACGTTCTCTCCGTCTCTCTTTCTCTCTCACACACACACACACACACACACACATGCACACAGAGTTTGGCTGAGGCAGGAGGAAATAAATGATTTTGCCATTATTTGATTTGTCAGTGAAGCGCCTTGGGCACTTAGGACTTTGAAATATGTCGAGGACAATGCGCCGGCTTGTAAACATTGTATTAAGGAGGCAGAAAGGAGCGGAGGGGAGAAGGGGAGGTGAAGAGGGAGAAGACACGGACCCCCCCCCCCTATTTCAAGTGCAGCCTCGGGGGAGGGGTTGCGGGGGGGCTACATCGAATCTCCGCCTCGTGGACACAGCCGATTGAAGATGACTGATTAGAAAGCAGGAAATATTAAACGAGCCGGCTAAAGCATCCACTGACAATAGGGAGAGACACATCAAATCAGATCTTCTGCCTGAAACATTAATATCTCCTATTCCAGTGTCTCCTCCTCATCTCTCTCGCTGGCTCACACACACACACACACACACACACACACTGACATGTAAGAAATCTTTTGTTTGTTTCTTTGATTTGGGATATTTTTCCTTCGGTCATTCAAATGATATTCTATCTCCAGTGTCCATCTATTTTTTTATTTTTTTTGGTTTATTGTGGCTTTTCACTTTT
The DNA here is from genome assembly GCA_030014365.1 of Clarias pachynema. NCBI lineage: Eukaryota > Metazoa > Chordata > Actinopteri > Siluriformes > Clariidae > Clarias > Clarias pachynema. Next base: position 27,262,010 of record JAQMYL010000001.1, on the reverse strand, counting down.
CCTGTGTGTTCCGTAACGGCTGTAATTGCTAATGCTGAGAAATGATGAGGTCAGCTACACTGACAGAGGGGAAAAAACGTCACCCTTGTCGTGTTCACTTTGTGTCCCTTGTTCGCTGCCGAAGCCCTGAAATTTAATCTGCTCCGTCTCCTAATCCAAAAACGTGATTTGCCAACTAGACAAGAAGAGTACGAAGCAAAATGGGACGGAAGAACGCAAATATGTGTGAGAGTCATTTTTAAAAAAGTGATTTCTTTAATCCAAATATATATATAAACAGTCTTTCTCGATCGAATTATGTACTTCCGAAAGGGGGATTAGACATACGCACAAACAAACAACAGGTGAGGGTGGAGTCAGAAGTAAGCTCCGCCCTCGTGCAGGTAATAAGCTTCATGTTTGCCTCGTGTGCAGTTAACATGATTGATCTTACAAGGCCCGAGGAGAGCGATAGAGAGACAGAGAGAGGAAGTGAAAGAGACAACACAAATCAGGACAGGGCCTTGAAAGAGGATGAATTGCCCCATCGGAGGCAGTGCACTGGTTGTGAGATAATAAACACACTCCCCCGGCGTCATAAATCCGCCACTACGGCACAATGGATCTCACTGGCCCTTACTCACTCCCTACACACACACCTTAAGTGTACTACACCAGCAAGTTCAAAAGCAAGGGGGGGAAAAAAAAACATCATCTAACACCGTAAAACACTCTTCAGTTTGTCTCTCACAGCTACTTCACGATGATGTTAAATGCTAGTGATGGGACTAGTCACAGCAGGAAGTCGGCATTTTGTACGGGTTATGTGCGAAAACTTTTTAAAGGAGAGGTCAAAGTCACGTAGGATGCCGTGGTGACCACTGTTTAATTAGTGACACTCCTATTGTATGGGTTGTTTCACGATCTCAACATCAAGACCTAACATTTGTGCTGTTTTCTAGGCATACAGACCAAATAACAGTGCTATCTAGGGGTGTTCAAGTCAAACCGGGACTTGTGTTGAACTATTTCATAAATAAGGTGTAAAACAGTGATTAGACTCTTACTTTTAAAACATTTGAATTGTGCAAATGTTTTAAAGAAATCCGTGAATGATGATGCCGGCCGAGTCTTCAGCGGGTGGAACGTCTGATCCTTGAAAATCAACAAATAACTTGTCACCAACTTGTGGAAGAGATGCCTGAAGTGAACTGTATGCATTTATTCACCAACACCACTTGCACGATAAAGGAATTCGGCTGGGAGTTATCGCCACACCCCTAGTACAGTCCTGAGCTCGCTCCAAGCCATTTGCCCTACTTAAGGAGTTCCTGGGAGGCCGGAATTTTAGACGTGAAGTAGAAGATCGCGGTCCAATCATGGATTCGGAGCCATGAAGCAGTACTGAGAAAACTTTCTACCTTGAAGGTATCCAAGCACTAGTGAAACGCTGAGATGAGTGCATTAGTGCAGCAGGGGATTATATAGAGAAATTAAGGAAGTTTTTACTCTCATAACTGTGTTTTGTTTTTCTGTACAATTCAAAGTCCTGGTTTGACTTGACTTGTGTATATCAGATTGTGACATTCTGTGCTCACACAACATGATGTCCAACGTCAGAAATTTATCTCATTTACTGAGAAATGTTTCCCATTTAATATGTTATAAAAAAAATAATATCTGACTCTCATATACTACTTCAGGACAAAATTATACAGCATAAGCCAGGTTTTAGGCTTGGAAAGTGAAAACGTCATGCATTTTTTAAAATGTACAGTTAAATAACAAGTGCTAATTTAGAAATTGAGTCTTAAGTGGTTCCACGCATGACCTGTCTCCACTCTCCTCTTTCCAAAAAGTGCTGACTGCTCCGTAGGTTCTTATAGAAACTCATAACGTTTCACATAAAACCTCATAAAACAGTTTTTCTTCAGATCACATGGAGGGGGGGGGGGGAGTGTTTTTGCTAAGTAGTACATCATCCATGCTCTTTTCACTTTGCTGTATTAGATTGATATGATGAAGAATTTGTGTGCCTAAGAGGCAACAAGAGCATCCGGGCCCTGTCTTATACCCCTTCAAAACAACAGGGGCAGTGGGGGTACGTTACGTATCATGTGCGGGCGATTTCTCCTCCTTGTTCTTTACTGCTTCACCCTGCATGCTGACAATGAGCGAGAATGACTTTTGAAGAGGCAGCCATCACTGCCAGAGAGAGAAAACAAGGAGAGGCGATGTTGAGGCCCTGTTGTCAAAGTGACAGCTATGTGTGAGTGTGTGTGTGTGTGTATGTGTGTGTGTGAGAAAGAGAGAGAGAGAGAAGAGCACAGAGAGAAGATGAAAGGAGACACTGAGACAGACAGATCGGGAGATGCAGAAGGAGGGCTGGAGACACTTTTTCCCGCGTCACGGCTGCTGCGTCGAAGGGAATGTCGCGCGAAGACATCAGCGCGAGCTTTCAGTCTGTCCTGTCAGCCCATTTTGATATGAGCGACAAAGCCAGGGACAAGAAGGAACACAGGAGACATATAGAGGTTGAGTTGGCTTTCGCTAACGAGACACCAGAACAAAGATAAAAATAAAGAAAAATGAAAAAGGAACCTCAGCTTGCGGATTCCGGTCTGCAGTTATAAAAGGTTCAGGAGGGAGAAGATGACAAATCTATAAGAACGAGTTTCTTTTATCAGTGCCACAGGTATAGAGCAGAATTAATTCCAGACTACTGGATCTCAAGAAAGCACTTTCTGGATGAACCAAGCTTTTGCTTTGACTGTCAGAAAGAAAGCGAGAGAGAGAGAGAGAGAGAGAGAGAGAGAGAGAGAGAGAGATGGTGTGGAGGTGAAGCTTGAGTGCGCAAGGGAGATGTTGGAAATTGAATAAATACCAGTAGACGACTGGGGGCGTTGTACACTAGAGATAAAGATTGCTTTTGGTACCGTTTGCCACCCTGCTCTCGTTCGCTCGGTTGGTGGCAAATTGATTAGGTGGAGGGGTGGTTTGGGAACATCTGCAGGGTGGGGTGAGGTAGGGTAGATTGCGGTGTGCAGGCGGGTGAGTTAAGGCATGATGGATTCCCATTTCCATACACGGGGAAGCGGAGGACATGCTAAGGAAAGAGGGAAGTTAATGCAGTGAAAGGGAGGGAGGGGAGAGAGAGAGAGAGAGAGATGGCAGTCCCAATCCCAGACACGCTCACCCACATCCATCCAGACATCTGCCTAATGCTACATCTTAAATAGCCTTCTCCATTTTACATGCACTCCATTCTCATTTGCTGTTGAATGAAACGTTATCATTAAAGGGAGATTTACTACAAATTGCCACAAATTTGCCATGTCACTTTCAATGATCTGTGTGAGTGTGTGTGTGGACGTGTGGGTCTGTCTGCGCGTGTGAATATGTGTGTGTGTGTGTGTGTGTGTGCAGCACAGGCAAGGAGGAGGAGGTGACTGCTGCTCTGGCTGGATCAACGTGCCAAAGGATCTTTGTTGTTTTAAAATGACTATAGATGGTGTCCTCTAACAAAAATAATGATAATGATATTTGTATGATTTGGAAAATTAAAACTCCCAAATGAAACTTCAAACAACCAGAGAATTTCATCATAGCTTCTATTTGGGTTCTTTGATTTATTATTTTTAATCCTTCCATCTAATTCATATGGGCTTTGATTGCAATAGTGCATTAGTCGCATTTTAGGGTGAATGAGTATAAGAAAAGAAAAAAAAAAGTGTGTGAAAGTATTTGCCATGTCTTTGGGAGCACCTGAAGTTCCCAGAATCCTGGTCATACCATAACTAGAGGTTATTGGGAATCTAAACAATGCCATGGCTACACGTCACTATCCCATAGCAGTTTGAAAAAGATAAAGTATATTGCTTCACACGTCTCAGAGGGATGATATGTAGATGTAGAGCTGCCAGATAGGGAGCTGTCATGCAGTATGGAAGCACTGCGAATGCCTGGGAACTGGCAATGAGTCAAAAACAGGGTATTGTTGGATCTGTAAATGTATAAATATGATAAGACTTTATGTACTCTTAAAACAGTTACCAATAAATCACCTGATGGCAGCTTCATAACTTGTAATGACATAGTTTAAGATGAGTGGCCAGGGGTAGCTCAGTGGTTAAGGCATTGGACTACGGTTCGGAAGATCCCAGGTTCAAACCCCACAACCACCAAGTTGCCATTGTTGGGCCCTTGAGCAAGGCCCTTAACCCTCAACTGCTCAGATGTATAATGAGATGAAAATGTAAGTCGCGCTGGATAAGAGCGTCTGCCAAATGCCAAAATGTAAATGTGAGTGAAGCAAGCCAGGCTAAATCATCCACCTATGCTGAATGCGGAGTGATGATGCATTTTCCTAAATAATTCCTGCTGTCCAAGTTGGTATAGTGAATGGCAAAATGCTGCGCATTATTTATTATTAAAGGTGTGGCCAAAAAGACTCACTCACTCACTCATAATCATCACCGCTTTATCCTGTATTCAGGGTCATGGGGGCCTGGAGCCTATCCCAGGAGACTTAGGGCACGAGGCAGGGTACACCCTGGACAGGGCGCCAATCCATCGCAGGGCACACACACACACACTCACAGACTATGTGCAATTTGAGAACACCAATTAACCTAACCTACATGTCTTCGGATTGTGGGAGGAAACCCACCAAGCACGCGGAGAACATGCAAACTCCATGCACACAGAGACGGGAATCGAGCCGGGCCGGGAATCAAACCCGGACCCTGGAGGTGCAAGGCGTGCAAACCACTACACCACCATGCCACCCTGTTCTTTTTCCATTTTTCTATTAAACAAGTAAATTAGACTTTTCCCTCATAGTGACTCCCCTCCCCTTGCTTGTTGCTCTTATCTCTTGTTTTCTGGTAGGGCGTGGCTCAGCAGTAGCTCATTTTCATAGACACTGAAATGACATGTTTAGAAAAGGGGTGAAACAGAGGGATTTTGAGGAATGAGAAAATGCATTATCTGAGGTCCACTTGAACTGGAGCATTAACACACACTTTTCAGGACTTTTTTTTTTTTTTTTTAAATAAACAGTAAATTATTGGACCTTTAAACCCTAACTCCTAACTGGCATGTGATGCATAAGCAGCACTCATGTTAGAGAGAGAATGTGTTGCAACATATCTGCTTCAAAGTCTTATCCCTAACAATACAGGCTTAACTATGAGTGTAACATATCAGCTATGATGTTTATATTGTGACTCCTGACTGAGGTTTCCTGTTTGAAAAAAAAAGAATGAATGATCGAGCACAGGAAGCACTAGCAGCTGCATCGGAAGCGCTGGGAGTTTATTGCAAACTGAGGCATTATGTTTTGCCGACTGGCAAGTTGCGTCAAAGAGGTGAGTGATGGCACACCGTATGGATCTCTCTGATCCACTCCACATGCTTAACCTGGCCAGCTCCAAAGCCATGACAGCACCCGTGCTGATTTATGACAGATGGGCTTCAAGACTAGCTGAGCAAATACTAGGCCATTAGGTCAACGGCAGGTGGGATGTCAGTGTCAGATATGAAACCTTACATCTTATGAGAATGTACTGTATAGGAGTTGGGTGTTTACCTGATGTGCAAATTGGTGAGTCTCTCCATCTCCTGCTCCATGTGCTCCTGCAGCTCTCCAGGACGCAGCAGAACCTGGCAGATGGGGCAGATGGGAGCCTGGCTGTCATACAGGGACACCTTCTTCTTGCCTGAGAGAGAGACAGAGACAGACACAGAGAGAGAGAGATAGAGAGAGAGTCAACAGCCAAATCTAACAATAGTGAAGTGACCTACATGAAAACTTCTCAAACATACTCGAAATGTTCTTTCCATTGTCAAACCAGTCAAGCAGCACAGTATTTGAATCTGATTTGCACAACAGGGAGACTGAGGATGAGGAAAAGTGTAAGTGAGAGTTTTGTGTGTGTGTGTGTGTGTGTGTGTGTGTGTATGTGTGTGTGTTGAAGGGCAGGGGTGAGTGCTGTGGCTTGCTCAGGATCCTGTGTGTGTGTGTGTGTGTGTGTGCAGCTCGTGGATTAAGTGGCTCGGATTTCAGTAGCAGGAGAATCCGTCACCCTCGGCCTCCTGTCTCCAGTTCCCTCATTAGAGCAGAGGCGAGCTCAGTCAGCCCAGCAGCCCGAGAGGAGCTGCTAACTTACTGCACCTCACCGACTCTACAGCATCTCCACTTCACTTCATAAGCTCAGTTTTTTGATAACTTCCACTCCAACACAATACCAGCTAAAAGAATGCACTTTTCACATTGTACATTATACACATCACATACTGTATATATACAGTATATATATATATATACAGTACTCAAAGTCTTGAGATACCACTCATTTCTTCACAATAAACTAAATAATGTAGATTAAATTAAATAAATGGGATCAAATGTTATACCGTGACAGGATACAAAATGCCTAAAGACACAATTTAAAAACTGGTTGTTTATGCAACAACCTCAGCAGCAACCTCATTTCCCCTCTCGTCTGTTCCAAACACTCAGCATTCAGCATCACCAGTATACTAAAATTGACGACTTTGGCACATTACTGTATGTTGTTTACAGTTCATAGGTTATTACTTACTGTATGTGCATGTGTATGATCTCATATCATGGATAAAAACAAATCTGTTCTAAATATTACAATTAAAAGTTGTTTTGTTCCTATAGCATACATTATGTGTGTGTGTTTGAAAAGTGTAGGTATGATAGTGTATAAACACTACCAGTCAAAAGTTTGGACACACCTTCTAATTCCATGGTGTTCCCAGATTTCTATTTCATTATGCATCTAAAATATGGAATAATCTCCTTTGAAGAGTTGATATTGAGATTTCCATTTTTGAGGCTGCTAACTCTAAATGAACAGAGGTTGGTTTTGGTCTTGCTTTCCTGGGATGGTCTTCATGAGAGCCATGAGTTTCATCATGGTGCTTGATGGGTTTCGCAAATGCACTTGACAATACTGTTCTTGGAAGAACTGTTCCAGAACAGCCGACCTTCATGTCTTAAAATAACAACTAACTGTCATTGTTGTGTTGTTGTTATTTAATTACCTAATGGCATATGCGTTATTTCAAAGTTTTGAAAAAGTCCAGTACTGTTAAAGAAATAAATCAAACTGGTACTGTACACGTACAGACCAGAGTTATTGTAGTTCACACAATAATAATAATAATTTAAAAAAAAATAATAAAAAATATAAAGCAGATGTGAACTAATTTCTGTTTTCATTTTCTTATGCACATTCAACATACAGTTTATTGTGGAAAATAGCAGCTGGCAGGAAGAGAGTGCGATGTGGGAATATTTTGATTTTTTAATGAAGGGTTACGTTCCACTTTTCTAATAATAAGCTGTGACAGTGCCAAAAATCACACACACACACACAAAAAACTTCAATGTGCACCTGCAGCATACTCATTATGAGAACTTACAGTCAGTAAAATAAAAACTGACACAAACAATTACAGTAAGAAAATTTGTGCTACAGCTAGAAATATTCCTGTATAATCAGGAATAGGAATGAACGCATTAAGGATTTTAAAAAAAAGGAGGTTTGACCAGAAGCTACACCAAAACGAACTGGATTATGAATGATTCGGTTTAAAAAGCTGAAATCTATAACAACCCTTGAGCAGCCACCTGTGTGGGCTTGGCACGGTGAATGTGTTTACTGTATGAACTCACACCTTGTATATAAAACTCAGTTCATGATCTCAAAGTGTAAAAATAAACCTGAAAGCCTTTAGCATGACTCCGAGACGTCCGGTCTCACTCGGCTGTCTCTCGCTCCTCTCGCATCTGGAGTCGGCCAATCAGAGCGGCTATTTTTAGCAGCCAGGACAATGGGTCTGCCCCCAAAACAGGATGTCCTGGATGGACTGGACATTATGAACAGACTACAGTGTACTAGTCAGATAGGTGCTTACCTCATCCCATACACACCCTGCGTGAACCGCAAACAGGAAGTAAAGGACTTGTTTTTGTGGCCACCTGCAGCTCACATGCACACCATAAATCAAGGGGGAAAACGGAAAAGGCTGGAGTTAATTGTGTTCGCCGGGATCGAGCTCAGATCACGATACGTCTTTGTTTATAATGGATATAAAGATAACAGCTGAAATATACAGTGTGTGCTTTCACAGAGTACATCAAAGCGAAATGATGAATGTCATTTAAAATGGCACGTGACCGTGGAAAGCGTGAGTGAATGCCAAGGAAAGTGTGTAACCTAGATGTGCAGAAAGCTTATCGTCTATCAGGGCTATCAGTTAAAGAGGTCACTTTTTATTCAAATGATGAGATAACCCAAGAGAGTCTCTCTCTCAATCACACACACACACACACACAGACACAAACACACCCATGGTGAGTATCTGTAATCCAACCGCTCTCTATATAAAGCCCAGGGCTCAGTCTGAACGTGTCCTTGACTTCAGAGGGCACTGTTGTGTTTGTCTTCACATGATGTGTTTACTGTTTGAGTGGGTGATGGATCAGTAACACTCCCACTCCCACAAGCCCACACACACACTTCCACACACACTTCCATACATGCAGACACACAGATGCGTGGCAGGTTGCCTCTGGGCGCACATATCCCCGCACACATATTGGCCTGTCAGAACTATTTCCTGCAAGAGCGCAGATCCATCAGTGAGAAGCAAGCAGGGTCAATGTTATCATGCCAACTTGCCCCAATAATCTCCCCCTCCTCCTTCTGTCTCTCTGTCTCTGTTTCTCTCTCTCTTTATCTCAGCCTTTCCCTCCCTCTGCGCTACCCAGTTGTGCTGCCGCATACTCAAACCCTATTCCCCGGCACTACTACTTAACGGCCCTGTGCTCTGGACACTTTAAGTGACTTTGAAAAATAGGTAATCGATTACAATTCCATGCACCTCTGTTTCTCCCTTTCTCCTCACTCCCCGTCTCTCTCTCTCTCTCACTCCATCCTGCAGTGTACCCCTGCACATCTATTTCTAATTTTCTCTCTGTATTCATTTACCAAACTGTTGTCTCCGCTTCTACTTCTTTACTCCTCTTATGTACTCTTTCTATTGCTCTTTCTTTTCTCTATGCTATTCGGTTGCCTAGCCTTTACATTGTATATTCCTTTCATCCTTGTCACCTTCCCTCTTTCTTCCTTTCCTTCTCTTCTCACTCCTCCCCTTTGGCTCTTGATGTCACCCTTTCTTCTGCTCTCCTCTTGTTTCATGTCCAGGCTCCACAGCGGTCAGCTTTATTGCCCTGACAAGATAATGCGAGTCGTGCCAAAGCAATCACCGTCTGCAAGAATAAACAAGGCCTGGTCCAAATCTAACTCAGCAGCTGATGAAGCACTTTGCATTCTGGGGAGCAGGTCACGCTGGGGAGCGTGCTGTGCCCTCTCTCTCTGAGCACAACATATATCTTTATATTTGATTTTGCATCTAAAATTTTGCAGTATTGAAAGTATGTATAGATTTTGGCCGAATGCTTCTGCTCTCTTGTTCTGCTGCATGCCAGGCAGCTTGATGAACCGATTGAAGTAATGCGCATAATGTGATGTTCATGGAGTTCACATTTCGGTGTGTGTAAGTGGGGTATGAGGACAATCAGTGTATGCCTCTTGAATCTGTTTCTTTAATTCATCCGTACACAATCAATAAGCTCAGTAATGGAGTCATGATAGCTTGGTCGAGCAACTGTCACACCCTTAACCACTTCCCTTTCACCTAATCACACATACCCTTACACTTACACCAATATTTGATGTTCCTTTGTAATGTTAAAACCAAACATTGTAGTCAAAAGGTGCTGTACATTGTTAAAAGCAATATACAAATAAAACTTAATTGGATTGAAATTGAAAACTGGCTAATGCTGTAGTTACATCCACTCCAAATGTATTTTCCACCTATTATTAGGGGCGTTCAAGTCAAACTGGGACTTGTGATAAAATTTATCAAATGTTGTTGGGTCGCCAAGGCGGACCATCCAATCCGCACACAACTTGGCAAAGTTTTTTTTTTTTTTTTAAGTAGGTTTTCTCCCATAACTGTGTTCTTCTATTCTGCACAATCAAAAGTCCCAGTTTGACTTCAACACCTCTCGTAATTACGATCACTATTTCTTTAAACCTCAACTGTGTCTATATGTCATTTAGTCTATTCAGTTGCACACTGATGGCTTGATTTACCATTTATGTGTCATTTTAACTAGTATTGTGGTTTTATTATAAAGCTACGTTAGAATGATAATTTACAATGAGACAGAAAACTTTATTTTTTTAATTTTTTTTTTTGCTGGTTCGATTTTACACCCTAGTCCAAAACCAGATGATTTGCAGTGATTCCAGTGATCCTAGTGTTTATAATGAGTGTATGTCTGGACACACAGCTGGCAAATCTGATATCTGATATCACCTCAGTGAAAGTGAAATATGCTGACTCACCTATCTATCAATACACAGACTGATGAAATGTCAGCCGCTGACTAATGGTGCGTGTGTGGCAAAGTACGTGGTTCTGCATACTCTTTTGGAAGGGTTAGGTGTGTGTGTGTGTGTGTGTGTGTGTGTGTGTGTGAGTGTGCTTCTCACAGGGGAGAAATGATTAATCATTCACTGTCTCTATTAGTCAATCCTCTCAGGGGAGCCTGTGAACACCGGTAGCACGCACATAATACCTCTGTATATAGGAAAAGCATTAGGCTAACACACACACACACACACAGACACACACCACTTCCACATTACTTCAACTAGAATCCAGACCGCACACAGATAGCATTTACCTTCAATCTAGCGCATAAATCTTTTTTTGTGTGTGTGTATTGACCTCCAGGTAATTCCAACAACAATGAAAGTACTAAACTAGCTAGCTATCTGTGTTAGCTAAGTAAATGTTTAGCTACTACAGTTATAACCATTTTTTGTAACTATTTCATACAAAAAAACAAACAAACAAACAAACAAAAAATTTTTAGCTCTATATTCTTACCTACCAAGCTAGCTTGCTATTTAGCTATTATTGTTTAGCTAATTCTCTTACACATCCTTGGTGTAGCCACATTTATTATGATTCCTCGATTCCTGTCTCCGTGTGCATGGAGTTTGCATGATTTCCCCGTGCTTGGTGGGTTTCCTCCTCACCCGGTTTCCTCCCACAGTCCAAAGACATGTAGGTCAGGCTGATGTACCATGTGCTACCCTGCCTCGTGCCAGGTCCCTGCGACCCTGAATACAGGATAAAGCTGTATAGATGATTAGTGTCTACAATAGCTAGCCTGCTAGCTAACACACTGAAATTAGCATGATTTCTTTTCTTGTAAGAAAAGCTACCTAATTGAAACTCAAGCTAACTAGCTAGTTTTAGCAAACAATTAGCCTTTTTTTTTTTCTACAGTAAAGACTATTTTTGATGTCATGTGGGACCAGCGAGACAGTGAGCCCCAGCACATTTATTATTAGTGCTTAACATCTAGCTGCTGAAGCTGTTCCTCTGAGGGAAAACCTTGTTTCTCCATTCTCTGTTTTTTCTCCTGTCCCTTTCTTTTAATCATTCTTCCTCCTCACCAGACATCCTACCTTTCCCTCTCCCTCTCCCTCTCTCTCTCCCAGGTGACTGATGGCCGGTAACAGACAGAGAGATAAATCCGGCGGACGGAGGAATAGAGGAGGGGATTCTGGCGCACGGTGCTTGTCAGCGCTTTAAAGATGATTAATGTGGGATGCCCTCCTGCGCGGCATGGCGGCAGGGCCTCCGTTTAATCTGCGGGACCGCCGGGACCGGCGTGCAGAGAGGGCCAATAACAAGGAAATAGGACTGACAGAACTTTTTAGTCCTGAGATTCCTCACCTAAATGCCATGCTGAGGGAGAGAGACAGAGCAGGTGGGAGAGACACACTGACAGAAAATGAGGGAGAGAGAGATGTGCTTTTGACAGCTGTGACTGAGTGCAAGCCTGATTTTCTCTAATGCGCCAAGATGGATCATCTCATCTCTTGCTCTCTCGCTCCCGGCCTCGTGATGCCTCGCAGCGCCTCTCTTTTTAATCTCGGCAGTGGTGAGACTTTATCAGGACCCTTTATCGGGTCTCTTCACCCGGACCTCAAGTTGGATAGCGCAGCTAATGAGGGTCAGAGCGGGCCTCACAGCTTCCAGCCTTAGATGTTCCCTAATTATTAAAAGCACTTTCATCACCACTAACCTCTCTGTAACCTCGCTCGAAGCACAATTACATACTGGACGAGCAATGTAGTGTATGCTAATATTCTTGGCTGGCTAATATTCTCTCTGGCTATGGAAGCTTCAGTCGTCTTGGATGGAAGCGCGGCGTCCAGCAGCTGCCAGCTGTTCTACGATGTAGCACTTCTCTCCAGCTCACTCTTACACTCCTTACAAGTTGTTTTATGAGCCGCTGTGTAAAAAAAAAAATATATCTTGCTTGACAGAAGCTGAATCAAACACACTCTTCCTAGGCGGCTGGCAGCCAGCCACGAGTAGCTCTGGGCCTTTAAGCGGTCTGTCTCTACGCTCATTTAGCAGCATAACTCGAACCGTTTGTTTAAAAAAATACACTAATATATCTGTCCATAAAAACTGCGCACTGTAGGTCTCGACTGTCTGCTCTGATAAAAAAATTCAAGTAGAAGTAAAAGCAAGACTTGTTCATAAGTATATAATGCAGTCTTGGAGAATAGAAGGTATAATTTTAGAATATATATATATATATAAAAAAATCTCATGGCACTGCTTGGTCTTTGGATGATGCTAATGGCCTTTAAAAAATCACAGTCTTATAACATGCGGTGAATTCATTCGTTCGATAGCTTTACTGCCGTCGTCTGGTTTGGTTGTTTGCAAGAGCTTGCACTGTGTGTGTGTTTGCCAGGTGTGTGTTCACTAAGCAGAATCGAGTGGTACTCTTAACGCACTGGCGAGAGAACAAAGCCTCTGCTAATGGGCACAGAGGGAGTTGCAGGAGCCTTTTGAAATCTTTCTGTGTTAACAGCGTGGCTGTGCTGGGTAGGTACACATGTGCAGGCAAGCGTGCGCACACACACACACACACACACACATACACACACACACTGTCCCTGCTAGTATCATTCCAATGGTCGTATGTAACTTTTACAGAGTGAAAACACTCATACTGAGATTGTATATTTTATATTTTCTTGTCCTCTACGCTACGTGCTATTAATAACTGTCTCAACAAATACTAAACACACTTTATGCTTATGCTGAACTTTGATAAGAAAAAAAGCCTGGTGAATTATAAATGTGTGTATGTTAAGAAAATTTAATTATGTTTATGAAGCCTAACTGTAACAGGCTGAATGTGTTAAAAAGCAGCGATGTTACTGAGAAAAAAAACTAATTAAAATAATACACTACAAATTGGACAAACTTCCAAAAACTGCTTTCACAGCACTTGGACATTGGGAGGAACTTTTCCGAACTGCCTCGCATCTGAACTGCCCGGTCCTTTCCCAAAAAAATGTAAGACTTCACAAGCATTCTCTCACACACATTTTCAGAAGCATTCTCTCACACACTTTTCTTATTTCCTTCGTGCATTTAGCTGCAGTCATATCTATGGATACTATGAAGTGTGTTCAAGAAAAAAAGGGCTTTTGATTGTGCAGAATAACACAATTTTTTTTAGAGTAAAAACTACCTTTATTTCTCTATATAATCCCCTGCTACACTAATACACTCATCTCAGCGTTTCATGAGTGCCATGGATGGAATACCATCAAGGTAGAAAGTTTTCTCAGTACACTGAAGCCATGATCAGACTGCCTGCTAGATGACTGAAACACTGGCCTTCCAGGAACTCCTTAAACGGCCCAAAAATTTGGAAATTGCTTAGAGCAAAGTCAGGATTGTATGGGGGGAATGCTCCTCCCAGACGAGTTCCTGTAATGTGCAAGTTGGTGGCAAGTTATCTGTCGACTTTCAAGGGAACAACTTTATTAGGATCATCCAAAGAAGTACGGCGTTCGTACCATCCTAATGTTTTACTGTGTTTAAGAGTCCTGTCACAGTACTGTGCTTGAAGTCTTCTGTTAATGTGAATCAGTTTTGAAAATCTTTGAAGCAAAAGTCCCGGTTTGACTTGAACGGCACTTGAACATTTGTTGACTTCTATGGCTATTAGGCGAATCATTAGGACTGGCTCCATAGACGAATGCAGACGAGACTTTAATATTGATCACATCTGAACACCTGAACAATGAGAACTTGCCCGTGTCCTTGACGAAGCCGCTCGCTTCTCGTGTACCCTGTTGCATCTCTTTTCTGCTTTCTATTCATCCTAAATAGGTTTTCCTGACATGCATACAGCGTTTACACCTCCCTGCCTGTCTCTACTCATCCCTCCCTCCCTCTTTTCCCCCTCTCCTCCGCCCCTAAACATGCCAACATCAGTAAACAGTGAAATCTCTCAGCCCCTTACCGCACGTAACCGCATTACCCTGCCCGATAACGTCTTCAAATAACGCCCGATAAGAGCAATTTGATTTGATTCGTGAATGGCCTTCTTCTTTTTCTTCTTTTTTTTCTCTCTCTCCTTCAGAGAACCCCCCCTCTTTCTTTTTCTTCTTCTTACCTCAGGCTGTACACCCTCCTCCTCCTTCTCTCTGCTCTCATCTTCTGCTGCTAAAATGACACTGCTTCATATGCACAATCAAATAAATCCAGCGGGCCTGTCAACCTTCATTCTTTGGCTTGGCACCTTCTTAAATCAACCTCAAGGTGAGACGCCACGAGTCATCTCCATAACGCCAAATAAGAATGCTCGGCACAAAAGGAAGGGAATTAGAGCATGTGTCTGTGTGTTTATGTGTGTCTTCGGTGTGTGTGTGTGTGTATGAGAGAAAGAGAGAGAAAGAAAATTTTTTTTTGGACTCTCAGGCTAAAGAGTTACTGGTATTAAAGGGAAAGAAGAGAAAATGAGAAGAGAGAAAAAGCAGCAAGAACAAATACGACGAAAAACAGAATAGACTTTAAGGAAAAAGGAAATATATATAAAAGCAGATTAGGGGTTAGGGTTAGAGTACATGTAAAGAGATGAAAGGAAGAGAAAAACATTTGCAGGAATTATTAATTAGATAATGAGGAAAGAGGGGAACAGAAAAGAAAGAGTGGTGGAAAATGAAGAGAAAAGTTAGTCATGGGGAAATAGAGAAAAGTAGAGATGTGTCGAAGGGAAGATAAAAGGAAATTTGGGAGGAAAGAAAAGACAATAGGAAATGAGCAACATTAAAGATCAAAAAGCAAAAATGAGGCAGGAGTAAATATGGAAACAGAAAAGGCGAGGATGTGGGAAAGAAAGGAAAGAATGAACGGAGACATGTGGAAATAGGGATCAAGTGGAATGGAAAGAAAGGAGAAAAGAGTACAAAAGGAAAGGGATGAGGCATCATTCCTCCTTCCAGAGAATGTCTGATGAAATGGAACGAGGTCGACCTCATGTTGCGCCCAGTGAGCGCCTGCGTTAGCATCAGGTTCGGCGAGGCCACACGCCACTGACAGTGATGCATTGTGCTGTTTAATAACAGCCGCACAGACCCCGGCTCAAAGCTGATCACATACGCTCTCTTACACGTTTAAATAGGCAGATGCAATCATGCAGCAGCGAGCGAAGAGGCGAGCGAAGAGGCGAGCGAGGACAGGGCCGCCAATGCGAGGGGCGGAGTGTTTTGCTAAAGATGATGTGTGTGTGATCCCTGTAATCGGGACGAGGCTCCCCTTTACGGGAGAGTGGTGCTACTCCAGCGCGAACAAGATTCAGCGGCGCATATAGCAGGTTAACGGAGGGGAGGAGACGGCATTATCTAAAAAAATGAAAATAACAGGGAGGACTTTTTCGAGGGCAGAGCGGCCCGTGTGCAGCGAGGCGCTATCAGAAGTGTCCAAGTGCTGTCTCAGGAGGTTGTGTTCAGTGTGCATGTGGACTGAGGGGGTGGTGTTAGGATGAGTGCTTGTGTTTGGAGGGTGTGGGTGCTCACAGTAGTGACAGCTGTTTATTCAATCAATCACCTCGCGCTTGGTACAGCAGTTTGCCGTGGCTGGAGATTGAGTTTTGCCTCACGGGGAGAATGGAGCAAATTAATAGAGCATTACCCAGCCGCTGACCCAGGAAATGAGTCTGACACTACTGGGTTAGAGAAGGGAAGCAGTCAGATCTGCCAGCTTAGCCTGCTTCTCTCTCTCTCTCTCTCTCTCTCGCACACACACACACACACATACATACACACACACTTAGACACAGTAGTCCCAGCTGTGGTGTGTGTCTTGGTCCTGGCTCTCAACTCGTCCCTGGGGGAAAGAGCCATTACAAATAGCACTCCCTGCCAGGCCTGCTGGAGCAGGAGAGGGCATCAGGCCTACTTAAATATGGATGGATTTGGGCGGCTCAGAGAAACATTTCGACGAAAAACCTGTTCAGACTAGTGGCCAGACAGGAGCAGGGTCACAACCCAGGGCAAGGGAGCGTTGCTGAGACCCTGGCATGTTGGTAAAACCTTTCAGTCTGCCTATCTTTTAATGTGGAGAAGAAAAATGAAAATGTAACATAAAATGAGTAACTGATATGATTATTGCTTGACGCGGTCGGTTCTTCTTGGAGCCTGGGCTTCTTGAATTATGGGCAACTTGGAAGAGAGCGCTTTTACATTTTTACATTCTTATCTAGACTGGCTTGGAAACAGTTGAGAGTGCAACAGGATCAAATTCTTATAGACAATATGTACAGATTCAGAACTTTAAAGGCAGGTGGCTAACTCTAGTTCATACAAAAGCTATTTGAAAACTAAGGTGAAGATGTAAATAAGTACATACAGTACTGGCAGGTGGTGCTCCTGGACCATTCCTAGGAACCTGTGCACTGAAGCAAATCAACAAGGTCTCACCTCTGAGCATTGTTGGATCTCTAACATTATGGTTAGGAATATCCAAACAAGCAGGTGTGTTTACGGCAACCCTTTACAGCATTAAACCTCAGGGATGACAGCTAAATCTGTAACGGGAAACTTAGTGTAATGACCCGAGTAAAGGTGTTACATGAGGGAATTTCTGAATGCTCGACAGCAGATAAACCATGAGGGCTAACTGACATTTTGGATAGGATGCACTGACATGGTTAGAGAGTAATGTCATCCATCCCACCCATCTAATCATGCTTTACTGGATTCTCGAGCTTGGATACTTTAATCGCACCAGAAACGTGGAGATTTATGACGAAAAGAGCGAAGAAACCAAATCTGCAGCTAATGTCAATTAAGTTTCCGAGTGCAGTTTGTTCCAGCCTGTAACCGATCCTAAGTGCTACTGGCTTCTGTCTGTCCATTAGTGGGATCTCTTTCTCTGACATACATAAACACTGTTTCCCAAATAACGCCTAACCATAATTGATAGCACAAAGCCACAGATAACCTCTGTAAGGTTCCTTTTTGCTAAGGCACAGCCCCATCACTCTCACTCTCTCTCTCTCTCTCTCTCCATGCCACAGCCCCCTCTCTCCTTTTCTCTCTCCTCGATCTCATATGCTGGAGAGTGGGAATTAATTACCAGAGCCAATTTGCTGTTTATACTCTGATGTTTTAACTAATTAGCACTAATGGCAACAGAACAGCAGCCAGTGGAGTTAATTGAATTCAGACGGCGGTGTAGAGGCGAGAGCTGCAGGTCCGTCTAAACAGAGCAGCTCGGAGCTGTCATCACCGACAGGGGCCCCTGCCCGTGCCTGGGTTAACACTACACACACACACACACACACACACACATGGCTAGCAAATGTATTCACAAAGGACCTGTCTTCTCGCATCGCTCGCACTGTCTCTTCGGAACCACTTTATGGAGACGCTAATCTTTCGCTCTGCTAATTCCGGTCTGTCGTCTCAGTTGGTCACACAGTGCCGATGACTAAATGAACAACTATAATGCCGAACACATTCTGCTCCAGCGGCGAGCCATAAAAACCCACAGGGACACTCTAAAGGCTTAATCATTTGAAAGTTACAAGAGAAAGTGCTGTTGCGGATGGTGATCAATCATATCTAGCACAGCCAAATGGTCTGGCTTCTGGCCTCACGCGCAGTGTTCAGTGACATACGCGTACGCGGGGAATATGAGAGCCTGTGTAACGGTTGACCTCCCGAGACAAGTCCTGTGATGCAGGTGTGAACCCAGAGGTCCTCTGGGATTCTGGGCTGACTGTCCATTCCAGAAGAGGCGCATTGTCTCAATGATAAACTTCTTTTAACCTGTGGTTTTGCTGTTTGGAGTACATTTATCTTAAAAATCAGTTCTGTATTAATAGATTACATCGATAGATACACTTTGTGTTATATTCAGGGAAGAGCATTTATACAGTACTGTGCAAATGTATTAGGCACCATATTATATGCCGTACCAATTTTGTTATATATGTTTATCATGTCTGCATAATTATGTACAAAACCATTCAGTATTTGTACATAATACTTTTCAGAACCACTTGCAATAATAGTTATATTATTGTATTTTATTGTTTTTTATTTTATCTATTTTGCACTATACTACTGTTGTTATTATTAAACTGTACTTATTGTATACTGGTTTATTAGTATTATTATTTACTGC
>JAQMYL010000001.1:27199189-27227617 GCA_030014365.1 Clarias pachynema | reverse complement strand
GTGTGTGTGTGTGTGTGTGTGTGTGTGTGTGATCTACAAGTGTGCCAGTCTGTTCGCAATTCAGGAGCTGGAAAGTGAGTACTGTGAAATATAGCCTGCCCCTCTCTCTCTCTTTCTCTCTCACTCACTCTTTCTCTCTCGACTTATGACTTATGAAGGAGCCCATCATGATAAGCAATTATTACTCCCACACATATTCTCATCCCCATAAACTCCCATCCAGCCTCTCGTTCATAACTCGCACTCTAAATAGTGTCAGCCCGCCCTCCGTTTTTCCATCCCTTGGTCTTTACTCTCCAATGTGCTCAATTAACCGAGCGAATACATTACACCGGGGCTAATAAATTAGAATATCATATCCATACAATAATTTCATGAAAAAGTCCAACGGGATCATCTCGTCTTATTGCTCGGGTGAGGAATTGGGGTTGGCAGTGTTCAAATAGAAGCGCTAATGCCATGTTACATGTAATTGTCCTCTGCCATTCTCCCTCGCTGAAATACCGCTTTATTAATAGTAATTGAGGGAATGAATTATGAATGGAATGATTTTCTCCTAACACACAAATGGGAGGCATAATGACCACGGTTTTAAATCATCATTTTGATCTCAAGCTACAGTATGTTTGCACTCGCTCTCTCTCTCCATCTCTTCATCTATCACTTTAGTTTTTCTTCTCTTTAGCAGAGAGCAGCAGAATGTGTCTATTGCTTTTACATTCCATGTGCTACACCTGTGCAGGTTATTATAAGCCTGTGAATTACAGCTCCATGCAAGCTATACCCTGTTTCACACCTATCAGTCCGACCAGTTAGCAGATCTCTCGTGCAGGTTTACTTCTTTTCTGTCCATATAATCTTATTTATTGGGGCATGAAACTTACAAAGTGATCCAGTGTTTCCTGTAGCTCTCAGTAATTGAATAATACGAGTGCTGCCAATAGCCCAGGGTAAGGGCGGAGGGGTGGTGGTGGTGGTGGTGGTGTTAGGGCAACTAGGTCCTGTTGGCAGAACAAGCAACATTTTTTTCCCCTTTTCATCCTTTTTTTAAAAGATTGGCTTTCCACACCTATGATCAACCGCCGCGTTTGCCGAGCCGAGCATGGAGGCCCCGGGTCTGCTTCTTATTTCGAAACATCAAACGGTTCACTTCATTAAGGCCCCCTTTTTTAGTCGCATCTGAAGCATGTTTTCCGAAACAAAAGACGAGGAGGGGAGCGGCAGGGGGAACAGAAATCGCACAGTCTGCAGCAGTTTTATTGGGGGAAATAATGGGCAATTGAGGCTAGGTATTTAATAGGCAAAAGCCAGCGCAGCAATGTATCTGCTGGGGGAAAAGCCTTTTGCAAGCTTGCTGGAATAAAGAAGCCAAGGACGAGTCTGTCGTTTTTGCATGGCAGACAGACCCATCATGCATGAGTGATGTCACAAAGGAGGAGGAGTAAGAGTTTGACAGACAGCTGGGAAAGGGAGGACTCAAAGCTGCCCCGCGCAAAAGCATCTGCATATAAATGAAAAGCAAATGGACAGAAGGCAAAACATTCAAGGATCAATAGTCCAATAACTAGAGCAGGAAGACTCCAATAACTGCATCAGTGGCCACCGATGGCTATGCGGGGGAAAAATGATACACAACTGGAAAAGGACTGACCACGCTAAGTGGATCAGGGCCCGGCCTCAATGAGCGCGGCTTCCAAAAATGAACCATTATTCAAGAGGCCGACAAAGCCATTTGCATTGATTTCAGTACACCTCATGCTAAGCCTGCCACCCTAATATGCTCATCACTAGCCATGGGATAATTTTAAAAGTTATTAAGTAGTGGTCATTGGGGTGGAGGTGGCGGGGGTGAGGTTAGGGGGCCAATAAAAGAAAGACCGAAAGGGAGCATCCTTTACAAATCTGATCAGCAGGAGCAAGAGTGGACATCGCGTGGAGAGCTCTGACCTTAGTGACCAGTGGTCAGTATAGAGCTGAACTGACCACAAGGGTCAATACAACCCCCCCCAACAACATCACATTCACAGCCCAATCAATGTCGAATTATGGGTTATTTATTGAATAATCAAAACGGTATTATCGCCAGGGCTCTCATGGAGGCTGTCACAGGAGCAGACTATTTATCAGACTGCTCGCAAAATTAGGGTAATCACTTAGCATGTAAACAAGAGCCAGCAGCTGCCTGCCAGAGTGAGGCTATTATTCATAGGTACTTATCAAACACTGTTTGTGTGTGTGTCTGTGTGTTTTTGTGCTAATGTGTGACTGAGTGAGCCAAATTGAAGGTGAAATAATACATTTCCTACATTGCAAAGCAATAAATACAGCTGCATATTTGGGGCACAATATTGGAATGCACACACACACACACACACACACACACACACACACACACAGCTGTCATTGGAGTCCAGTGGTATTACAGAGGTCAGAGCACCTCGCTTCACAGGGGTTATGAAGGACACAGGATGTAGCCATAAGCAGATTGGGTTTCTCTCCTAGCCACAGGCTGGAGTAGACTTGTGTACTAGCCCTACACACATCACACAAACACACACAAAAACAAATATCCTTGGTAAACGGTCCAGAACAGACAATTGATCACTGGCTTTAAAAATATCATTTTGAATCAAATCACCTGCCAACATTGCCAACAAAAAGCCCCACGCTAGGGAATAGGAGAAAGTTGTGTTTACTGCTTATTTGTCTTTCTGTCCATTCCGGCAGGAAAGACGAGCTGTCGGTTTTCCGCAACCAAGTCCACAGCTGTGCGCAGCAGGTTTCCGGATCTACTCATTTGCTCTTTAGAAATTAAATAAATGGCCATGTAGCCTGCTCTTAAAAAGTCCTATCAATCAAACACACTTACGTCTGCCATAAATTCCGAACCAATCCTAGTCGCTCTAATGCCCTGGCTGGAGCCACAGAGGTACGGAGGGGGGAATCTATAGCTGCGGTTGGCAGGCTCAAAAGCTTTCCCCTATTTATGTTATTATCTGTCACCATATTTTTGTCTCTTAAAAAGCATTAGAAAAGCTAGCTATGCCTCTCTAACCAGATTAGAATTGGTTTTGGTCTCGGCCACCAGGGAGGTCGAGTTACCGACAATAAGATCAAAAATGAGCCAATTCCTTTTCTATTCTCATTCAAAACAAACAAAAGGGGGCTAATAGGCCCAGCATCTGTGGCCGAGCCTTGCCAGGTCGATATGTGCGCTGATAGATGCGAGCTGCGCGATTGCTGGTTATTACGCTGCTGAAAGGGCCTTGCCTGGTTTAAGTGGTCAGTGGCCCCCAAAGCCTCTGATCATATCTGGCTGTCTGAGATTATCAGCCATAAAGCAGACCAATGTTCACTTATCGCGGCGAAGACTCTGCTCGAGAAATGTGGTGATAAGAATTATTGGGTAATAGCAGGGGGTTGTATTGAATGCACCATCTAATCATCTACTATGACGTTTTTACTGTAATCCAGTTGAAGGAAACGCTAATCATGACAATTATTATATCCATCACCTTCCCAACTGCGGCTCCCTGTTGTGGCTTCATCTGGGATATGAAAACTATATTTCTGAACGTTTCAAATCATTCAAGTAAAATTGAACGTCCAGTCGGCTTGACTTACTGCATATATGCTTACTTCTGTCACACTTGCAGGATGCTTCTGATTCCAGCTGAGGCCTGTGCTAGATGATGAATGGGGATTTAAGTGCGCTCAGTAAATTATGATGAGGCCATGTGTATTAATGTGGGCTGTGTTCTGATGAAGGTCCAGCAAGTGTGTTTCAGCCAGTGACCTACTCTGCCTTCCTCCAGTTCCCCTGTACTCAGCTCTCCTCAGGGAACCATCACCTCTGTCCCCTCGCGTGATTCAATTCCAGGCCGATTTTCCTCCCTCGATGCCGGGCCGCGGGCTGTAGCTACACCAGCGACAACCTTGTCTTAACCCCTCACTCAGTGGTGTTAATTGAGTTAGGGGCCAAAATGGAAGCCTTGTAATGGGTAGGTCTGCTTATCTGGACCGGATAAAGGACTCTCCTCGGTCTCGTCCTCTCTCGTTATACAACATTAGTCAACTCCTCAGCCCGGCGCAGGTGTGACCAGCCTCTAACTATGTTAGTGCACTTGTTAGTGGAGAGAAATGCTCACCCTCTCAGCCTGCCTATGTATCGATTCCCCTAGCAGCCTCACCTTTCCAAGCCCTTTGCCTTTCTGACCCCCTGACTGTATTTATTTACTCTATATGGGGATGCGATGCGAGACCCTTCACTCGAGCTCTAATAGCATCCAAACAGGCCAGACAAGGCATGAACTGCAAGTCTTTATTGTTTTGCGGACTTGTGGCCACCTCACCCCATCTCAAATCAGTAGGGAAGACATTTGTAAACACAAAATACAATAACCTCAGATCCAAGTCCACTTAGCCCCGGAGATGTAATTGTTATCATACAGTACAATGACTAACATTTGTGCTTCTCGGATGTCAAAAGTCTTCGGTATCGCATGTTTGAATAGATATCAGTCGATCAACGTGAGTCATCTCACATCAATGCAATCCATAATGGCACATGCCAACAAAGCCAAGGGTTGGTTACATGATTAAGTGGATTAATTGCAATGGCTTGGGGACCTACTGTAAATACTTCTGAGGAGGGAACCTTGGACCCCTCTTATGGGAGCCACATTAAGCTCAGTGTTCCCAGTGGACCAGGGCCAATAAATATCATATCAGACCGGTTTGCAACTGCACCCAAATCCCTGCTATCCCATTACTCTAAAAGCTAGGGCTGCTCTTTAACGCCATAAAGCACCCCCTTCCCCTCCCCTACCCTCCCTTCCACCCTTTTCTACTCCCTCCAGGACAGGCCGTAAGATGTGTGTGTGTCAGTCGGATGCGTGCTCAGTGCTCAGACTCGCTCAGGGGTCTTGGCCGACTGGGCCCGATGATGACGGAGGCTGCTGTATAAACGTCCTCATAAAAATGACAGCTAGACATATGTATGGATCCCCATTAAAATTTTACTACTAATCACCCGGCTGCTGCTTGGGCTGCCGACTCCCCAGTAGAGCTACGCCACAGGGATGGTCTCTAAATGAAGACATCAGTGGCATTCTTCGTAAAAAGACCGTCAACATCAGCTTGCTGGAAGCATCCTGTAATAGGCTTTTTATTCCTCACTTGGTCACAGAGGATGGAGGAATTTAAACCCCGGGTTTTGTGTTTGAAGACCGTGAGGCTGAAGGTCAAAAGGAGCAAGTGAAAGAGACGACAGAAGATCTTTAACAGTGAGTTAGTTAGTAAAAATGCCCATTTTTGCCCAAATAACCAAATACTACCAAATGGCATAGTTGAGGATAGATGGATAATTGATAGGAATATTAATAAATATAGATGAGTTATTTAGGCTTACTTCCTTATTCATTTTAAGAAACTAACTCTGACACACTGAAACAGCCCTGCGGTTTTGACCTTCCTTTTGGCCAGACCAAGGGGTTAATGCAAACAGGTAGTAGGGTGACAGATTTAAGGTCAAAGGTGATATGTTCTTGCTGTCTGTAGTAGCCGACAACTGAGACCAGAGGTATTTAGTAATGAGAAGGAGGCTCGCTGCGAACATGCTGGATTGAGCCGTAAACATTTGACAGGTGTCAGATGGGGAAGGGCACCTGCGAAACCTCCGGCACCATCTGCGCTTTCCCGTGGCAGGAATTCAGAGTGAATTAACTGTCTCCAAAAGCCAAACTCAGGCACGCCTGTTATGACTGAAACTGACACTTGAATTAGTCTCTTCGGAAACGCACCATCTGATCAGAGTTAGTTTAATCTCAGTCAGCAGCAGCTAACTATGCCAACAGGAGTAAGCAGGATGAAGCTGTCAAATTACAAGTATTACGTTGCTAACAACATGGATTAGGAGAACAGAAGAAGGAAGAGTCCCTTTCTTTTTTTTTTTGCTTCACAGACACCGAACAGCTGGTAAATAGCGCTGAATTTATGGGATCTAGCTCAGTGCTTGCCCTAACCTAACAATGATGACTTAAATAAAAGTACACTTTCAATTCATCGGCGCAGTCCATCATTGAGGAAAGTAGGACTTAGAACGAGACGAGCTATGAAGCGGGTCAGAGTAAAGAGATACCCTCTAAATGAACCCCTTTTATTAACCCCTCCTGCTGCCTCCCCCCACATTCAGAACACCTCTTCTCTCTCTATTACCTCCATGGCCGTTTCATTATCCGACCTGAACTCTGCGTAACCCCCCCGTAGTCATTTTTTATGTCACTCAGGGTACAGGGTCCATGATTTAAACATGCAGCGCCCATAATTTGATTTCTTCATAGGGTGCACCACGGAGGGGTGACGCTGAGGGTAGGGTCTCTTAGGTCGGTTTGGTAAGCGATAGCAGGATGATTTGAAGAGGCTAATAAAGTAATCAGGCCATTCGTTACACGGTAATAATATTGCTCCTAAAACACTGAGAACTATTATTTGGCTCAATGAGCTGAATAGCCTTCCACCTTTTTCCAGTCTCATGAGTTCTGCTTACGCCAATTAGCAGTTAAAAGAGGACACAAGTACAGCCGAAACACACCACGTGATGCCGGAGACCGTAGCCAAGTCCACGGATGTGTGTGTCATGTGACATTTCCTGGAATTGTTACGTTCTTCAAATTTAAATGATTTTTCTTTTATCTAACCACTGTTTAAAGTAAAATCCTCTTTGTAATCTTTCAGTCTTTGACAACCATAGATCTCCAGCTTTCCTCTGTAGAGAGGGCTATTGAGTGGCCCTGCTGCCACAGATGTCTGATCAGTCAAGTGCCATCGACTAGACCCGCCACATTTACACCTGGAGAGGACACGATCGTGGAGCGGAAATCAATGGGAATCACCTGAGTGGCACCTCGGCCTCCTCCGCATCAGGGGGAGAGCCAGAAAGAGCCGGGAAGAAGGAGGAGGAGGAGGAGGCGGAAAAGAGACAGCGTGGAGAAGCTTCTCCCTGGCTAGAAGGTGAAGGGTAAAGAAAGGATTAGGTGGCGAGATGAGAGAAAACTTGTTTCATGCATTTTGGCAAACTGGCCAGGATTCCTGATCTTAACTAAAGATATCGTAACCACAAACATTTAATATAAATAGAGGCTGAGGTGCAGGCGGGCGGGTGAATTTGTGTATACTGAGCATGTGTGTGTGTATGGGAGTGTGTGCGCCCCATCTGTGGGCGGATGTGTCTGGGAGTGTAAAGAGTGGTGGGGGTTTGGGCATGGTTAGTGCCAGTTCTTTACCATACAGGGGCTCCATCTGGAAAGCAGACCTTGGGCATTGCTGCCACTCTATTATGAGAGGGATTATGGGAGTTGTGGGGTGCGGGGTAGAGTGTCTGCATTCCAACAGGTCGCTTTCTCTGCCACTGCTAACACTTTAAAAATGTTACATGCTGTAGCTATGCGCGGCTGTCGCCAGCGCGGTAATAATCGGCAGATCTGCTTCACCAAGCACGTGGAGCTAGTGGAATGTCAGTGAAAGCATGTGGTTTGGACACGGAAACAACCGGCGAAATAATGAACCTGCTGTGTTTGATTAATCTCCTCATATTTATGAAAAAGGCTGGTTGGGGGTGGGGTACTGCTTTACAGTCAGTATCTGAACTAAAACACGTTTAAGCTTATACTTGTAAAAAAAAAAAACATATAAAAGATATTACTTACCTGAAAGCAGAAAGGCATGATGGGAGGACGAGGCAAGCATGGAAAAAAAAAAAGAAAAGGAGAAAACATGTTATGATGTTGGATTTTAAATTGCATTAAGAAGATTCTTTTTCGGTTTAGATGGATTGGATTTGCAATTATACAGTACACGGAATAATACATTTAACCGACTTTAAAAGCCGAAAAATAGCACAAATTAATTTATTTCCCATTGAGCAGTGAAAGGCGAGCACCCCTGTGCGGTTCCGGTTATTGAAGCCTGTTCCCGCTGTGTGAGGCCGCATGCTGCCTGCGTGTTTGCGTGTGTTACCGCGTGCCCTCCCGTGCCCTTGCAATGTGGTGTAAACACAGATTGTTAGGTTAGGGGTTAAAAGTGTTGTGCTTAGATTCTTTGACAGTAATCTAATTTTTGCTCTCTCGCACATCTATATTTATTTGGTTTTGTCAACACTCAGGGCTCTTTTTTCTCCCTTTTGCCTTCAGCGTATTGATCCCTCTAATGGATTGGATCTGATTCCAGAGAGTCTAACATGCTTTCGTATCCTCTTATTTTCACCCAGGGAAATCGATCAGGCAGGCCCTGAAAATCAGGCAGGATCAGGTTTTAAGGGATCCACCATGGTGTTTTAAAGGACAGGCGTGACCGGAGAACTTTTAGATGTGCGGCATCTTTTAACTGAAACTAAACTCGGAGTATCGTGATGCTGTCAAGAGTCAAGAGGATCATATGGGTGGTTTTGATTTAATCAAATGAAAAGAGTAAGTTTGTGTCTAAGTGTGTGTGTGTGTGTGTTAGGCCTTTCTACTGCACCTGTCACCAAGCCGTGAGAGCTAACTTAGGAAGTTCAACTAATCAATGGTGAGATCTCCTTCCTGCTGAGACAGCATCCCCTTCTCTCCTCACATTGATTAAGGGTTGAATCGCCTACGTTTTAGTATATCGGTCGGCTCTTAATATGTTCTCGTCCATATTATCCTGATAATTCCTAGATTGTAACAGAGGTATCCTTTAAACCGTGATTCATAATTGAAGTTAATTAAGATCACTTCATATGCACATACCCGACTAGACACTCACTGGTAGATAAGTGTTAAATACCAGCCAGGCCTGGATCGATAAGCAGGATAGGATTGGTGTGTAGCAGCGCGAGTGTGAAACTGTTCCCTTCCGCACTTCTCACC
Source organism: Clarias pachynema (assembly GCA_030014365.1). Taxonomy (NCBI): domain Eukaryota; kingdom Metazoa; phylum Chordata; class Actinopteri; order Siluriformes; family Clariidae; genus Clarias; species Clarias pachynema. The sequence goes on along the minus strand of JAQMYL010000001.1, from coordinate 27,218,729 downwards.
AGCCCCTGAGAAACCCGAGATCAGGGCCTGATCAGTTGGAAATGGCATGATATTGATGTCCTCTTGGCTCTTCACACAGCTGAGCAAATTGGAGGATTTGTCGCGAGTCACAACATGAAGGCGCCAGGAAGAGGAAAAGGGAAGCAGGGATGGATGCAGGAGTAAAGATCAAGCCATAGCTGATGTAAGGCTGTTTGGACAGAGGTTACCCATCCTAGATTTGTTCGGACTCCCACACGGCCTATGAATGAGGCATATTGGGAAGTCGTGCTTCCTCAGAGTTCTGGTTAATACACACGAGTAAGGGGCGACAGGAAGGTCGAGTCTCTTAAAACATCTCCCATTCCTGCACGTGTGGGATCCGACCATGACTTACAATACCTCCGAGGGGTTTCCTCTTCATGCAGCTGTGATGCTTATTTGTTCATCTGTTTAGATTATCTTTCATTTTCGTGTTCTATGATCGGACTATTAGAAAGTGGGTGGGAGCTCATGCTTTGAGTTTTGAGCAGACGTTATTTATTAAGGCTTGTCCGATAACGGTTAACAATGTGTGGGGCAGGAAGCCAGAGACACATCATAAACCTATCCAGTATCCTGCTTGTGAACTTTGTCGTTCTGTAATTGTGATTGGTTGCTTTTATTTCACCTGAACACACACGCAATAACACACACACACTTGTCCTTCGCTCACCCTCATGTTTGGACCTAAAGGATGCAGAAAGTGCACTACACACACAGGTGTCCCCCCCCCCCCCTTCCTCAGCCCCACTGCTTTGAGGATGATAGCAGATGCAAGGAGATGAAAGAATCTCTCTTCCTCTTCCCCCTATCCACAGATCAGATCCTATCAGCCCCACCATGACATTTAACAGTAGCCATCTTCAATAACAGCGCTGATATCATGGTCTGGTTTTCCTCCATCAGACAGATGCACCAACCCGAGGTCGGCTGCTCTGGGTGTCATTAAGCGACGGAATGCTCTCCCCGTAAAGACAACAATGTCAAAGGATGAGATTAAATTACCTCCCAGTCTAAACAGCAACAGTAAAGAGCAGATAAAGATCTTGACATCTCACTGATCTAATAGAGATTGCGTGATTGTGAAGACTTTTTAAAAAAAATTTTATTTGGAAATCTTTCTCGTTTCCACTAAGGCAATGCGACAGAAGTCAAGAGTATTGCATGTGTGAATTGACCCTGTCTGTTTCACAGCAGGTAATGAATTATTGAATATTTGAAGAACGACAGATGATCGAGGAGGAAGAATGAACTCATACATGTTTTAATGTGATGTGCATTTAGGGCGATAGCTTTCCAGATGCAGAAATTTGCTGGTGTGAAATCAAATCCTTAAATCTTAAATCTTGGAAGTGCTCCTCTGCATCTCTCTCTCTCTCTCTCTCTCTCACTCACACACACTCATACACGTATGCACATACAAGACACACACACACATGCAAAAAGTCCTCCTCACAGATTTATCACCCAAGCCCTGCTCCCGTCGGCATCACAGTGGCTGATTTTCTCATTTCATAGGCCACCGAGGTAGAACAGGCATGTGCTTGTTCAAATCCACCCAGCAAGACGCACCGGTTTCACCACACAGCTTTCTCTTTAGCAGCTTAACAGATGCCAAGCAGAAGGGCAGCCAGGGGAGGGCGAGGGGAGCACGGAGAAAAAGAGAGAAAAGGGGTGGGGGGGGCACAACCAGAAGCCATCAAGTGCAAGCCCTCCGCTCACACACACACACACACACACATATATATACACGGCACACACATGGCAGGACTGAGCCAGGAGAAATGAAGTACCCACGACCCGCGCTCTAATGACCATGACTGAGAGGAGAGGCAAGACACCGAGAGGTTTTTAATTTATCAAACCAAGTCTGTGCTTCTAAATGATACCACGGTGAGCACTCTTTTTCCGGCCCACATCAAACGGTGCGCAGCTTCTCTCCAAATATAGAGATCATGTTTGTATTGTTTGACACTGAGGCCTAAAGGAATTCTTATTCTACTCCTGCTGAAACACACACACACACACACAAACTCCCCTGCCTGGCTTGGGCTAGGAAAACACACACACAAGGCATCAGGCCCACAGACCAGGAAGGCTATTAGGGAGAGCAAGGAACCACATGAAAAACATCTGCTGTGGCATAGGGGAGTGCCGAACACTCTCCAGGAGGTGTGTGCATGTGTGTGTTTGTGCACGTGTGCCCACGTGTAATGATATTGCTGTTTATGTGTGCCAGATTTCTTTTTTTTATTTAAAAAAAGTGATTTTCAGGTTACAGTGACTTAATTGCACCCTTTTTTCGACAGTGCTGGCTCATAGATGTAATGATTTACGAATGGTGCAGTTAAGGAGGTACAGTAAAATAATAGTGGCTTGTTACGAGGCACAAGTCCAGAGTATGGCAGTACATAGAGGGAACCTACCAGCGAACATCGATGAGCCAGGAATCTCTAATGGAGGGGTTTTGTATGAGACTCAGGAAAGGCTCTGTTACTTCAACCATGTAAATGACTGCTTACGAGACTTTGGCTTACGAAACCCCTATTTAGTAATGTATGGTTGCATAGACCGCTAGAGCAAGAACATACAAATGGGCTACAATCACACAGGATAGTACAGTTGCTCTAAGGAGAGGGTACATACTTTACGGTTACAGTTGCACACTTGAAAACAATGTACCCAGAGCAGACAAGTGTACACACTTCAGAGAGCTTGAAAAGGGGTGCCATGCATAGGCCCACCCACACATACAGACACTGTTTGAAGTTCTCTGCACTACAAGTCAGAGAGGCTGAGATAAACAGGGCCTGGGAAAAATCATACACCTCCTTTTTCTTGCAATCTTGGCGGTTTGCGGCATAACCGAGTGAGAGAATATGTTACCTCTGATAGGACGCCAAACAGAGTGGCTGCGGAAAAACACAGAGGAGCCAGGAAAATATACAAGACCTGAAGCAAGACCTAGCAGCCCATAGAATGAACACTCAGTTAGGCATGAGTCCACTTGCCCTTGGCCCCATGGTGTCACCCGGAGACCTGGAATCATAGACCATGCGAGGACTGTTATTCTAACATGGTTAACACATGGGAATGAGTGCTTCAGCGATTCAGACCTCCAACTGAGTCCTGTATATACCACTGAGGCTTGGACAGTACCAATACGGCTTCTATCTAGCATGATAAAAAGCGGGGCTTTGTTTCTCCCTCCATATTTTCTTTAAAAAAAACTCATTTGTAACCCATGTTTAGCAGGGCGTGTGTTACTACTAAACATTTTGGCCACATGTCTAATGACAGATCAAGCTGAAAAAAAAAAAAATGGATGTGTGACATTAAGACAATTGTGCAAAGACAACAGGATGGTTAAATCCTCTGGATGCTGCACGTCCTTCAGTGACTGTACTAATGGCTGTTTGTGTAACAACAGACAGACCACTTTCCGGCTCCTGGCAATTGACTCCTACCCAACACACATGCTAGACTATTGTATTTGGCAATGTCATTCCCACAAAACAGACCACAATGCACTGGCTCCCTCTGGCCGGTGTTGTGTTTGCAGAAGGAGCAGCTGTCATGGAAATGGCCCTGTAAGCTCTTCCTAATTACCTAACATGTTCTGAGTCTGAATCCCAGTTAGCACTTAGATCCCCTCCTAACACACACACTACCAGGCCTCTGCTGGGCAAACACAAAGTAAGACGGAGGTTACAGAGAGAACGCAGAGAAGAGCAGAGTGGGGGGGTGGTAATGTAGTAGTTGGGTTTGTGGGGCACAGTCGTGCCCCACCTGCCCCTCCATCTCCTTGGGTCAGCCCAATACTCCTCCAGATAATATATCAGGCTGCCATCCCCTTGGCAACCAAGCCAGACCTCACACACAACACTCGAGGCTAGCCGGCCCCTTTCTGCTCCCCCAGTACGGCCACCTGGCCCCCTCGGCCAGCTTCTCAAAGAAAGTGCCCCATCGCTCAGCTAGCAGTCCATTGTTCAGCTCATGAAGTGACTGCCGGGCAATTAGCAAGTTAACAAGTTAAGAGGCGGACTCTGTCAAATACGGAGCTTTTTCACCCGGGGGTCATTCGTGGGGGATCTCTTTTCTCATTCTGTGAGAGGAGAAGCTTCATAAAATGGCTACAGAAGGGCTTTGGAGCCCACTGTGACTATGAAACTCTTTATGCATTTATGCATTTGTTGTTTTTATATTTCAAAATCTATTGTGTATCTGATCCACTCTACCTGTAAAATCTCCGTTCAAATGCACTTTTATGGGCTTTCCGAATCCTGAAAATAATTACAGCAGCAAGATGTTTTTATATTCCATGTTATTTTACAAGGTTTGCTGAGACTGATTTGTAACCAAATCGGCTTTTACAAAATGAAATCAGGTGGAAACTGTATTCCTGCGCATTAGGACTCCCAGTTACCTGTCATCTCCACTGCTTGGCTAACCATCCCTGTCTGACCCATGTAAAATTGGTACTTCACTTTTCCCCTCGATAAGCTGGACCGTTTCAATTTGAAACAAAGCCCCGACATATTTCCCCTTTAAACTGTGCAATTTGCATTGTGTTGCAGTGATTCACAATGCATTCTATGGCTCCCCAGCATCCTTTCAATGTCCAGAGCACCCCCCCCCCCCCTCCCACTCCTGAACCTTTTCATGACATTTTCTCCCCTGCCACCCCCTCTGCTTCCCCAGAAAGACAAAGCCCCCAATTTGTCACGTCATGTCCAGCTGTTGACTAGGGAAGACCTCCTCAACCAGTGAAAGGAGCACAAGCTGGGGGAGCCAAATGGCTTTTTCCCCTTTTTCTGTGGGAATGTTTGCCCAAGGAGACAAAGCCTCCCTCCTGGGGGTTGGTGGAGACTCCCAGGGGGTATGCGCCTTGCTCCATGGGCTTTAACCCTTTTACGGTAGCCATCCACCTTGAAATGGAGCACCATTGACTTGACGCAGACTGGCAGAATAGCATCATTAAGCTCCACTAACCTCACTGTGTGCCTGCATGCAGACCGCACAGCAAATCCTGCTCACAGATTTACTGCCGGGTCACAAATTCGGGCCACCTCATGGTGTGGTTTGGCCAACTAGAGACTCACAAACACAATATACGAAGTATGTATATGACGACTAGACCAAACTAATAAAGAGATTAAATAACAAATGCCAATGTTTCCAATTTGCCAATTTGCTCTCCATAGGCTACAGCATGAATGCCACTTGCCACTAATTGAGTAAAAAATTGGTGGTTGCTTGACCCTTCTTGACCAAAAGCACCTGCAACCAATATAGGAGATGATTAATTGACATTCATATGGCATTTGTGTTGACCTCCCAACCCAGACTCGGGAAAGCAAATTTAGGGTATACATGCATATGAAGTCTCGCTGTGTATAGATATGCCGATAGACATCACGGCCCACCCATTAAAACCAAGCTACCGTCTTCTAAGGCAGTTTCAGCCAACACCTATAATCACTCCATCAAAACGACTTTCACCCTGAGCACGACAGCGCTAATCAAACCCCTCACTCCACTCAGTGGAATGCCTATTCCCCCACCCGACATTTCGTTCTGTCACATCGCGCTTTCAGAAGAAATAAGGTGGAGGGTTTCTTCACCAGCTTTTAATGTGCTCCACAATTACAGCTGTCACAACACAAACCTCTGTGCGCAGTGTGTTTCATTACAACCCCCCTCTTTTTTTTTTTTTTTCGTGAAATATAGAAGCAGAGAACAAGCCCTCTGTCATAAATACTGCCACTATGAGAGCTATCGGAAAGGGAGCTTCATTGCAGGTTGGGGGAGAGTTGGCAGGTGTGGTGGTGGGTGGGGTGGTTGGGGGGGTGAGTGTTGCTACTCATAAATTATTTTGGTGTGCAATAATATTTGCTTTATGGAATGAGCCCCCTGTGGTGCATTTGGCCTGCAGGAACATCCACGCTGTCATATTCAAACTGGTACAAGATATTACTACACAGTATGTTTGAATGCACACTACAGATAGGAAGATTTTGGAGCGCTGTCAGAGGGATGCAAGTTCATGCTTTCTGGGCAAGCTCAGAATCATGGTGTATTGCTCCAAGAGTTCTGAGGCTAGTGAAGTCAATGAGAGAGTAGAAGCTCATGATTCCCAGCTAGCTCAGAAATAACCAGACTAAACTGGCCAATCACATTCAACGAATAAAGCCAACCCTACCCAACATTTTGCCTGCACACAGCCTTGTCCCATGCAATATATCCATGATCTGATCTACTTATTCCACTTGACACCATCAGAATTGTACCTTCCTATGCTACAGCAGGAAGCCAGTGCCTGATCTCACCCTAGGCATATCTCCTGAGCTTGATTTTAAGCTATCAATATGCCAGTAATCTCTCCCACCAATATCCCCAGCCCACTTAGCTGTAAGAACAAAGAGAGGGGGGCGCGTTAGCAGAGGTGATATAGATCCTGACGCTGTCTGTTCTTCCTTAAGTCAGGTCATGGGGAAAACCAGGAATCAAGGCTGCGGTTTGGAAAGGAACCTGATTCAGACTGACAATCTTAATCCAAAGGTTCAGAGGTCATCCTCTTCATTATAAAAAAAACAACAACTGTCCGTTTTGTTCTATGTGCATTGCCAGTCTAGGATCCTAACATGCATGACATGCTTGTAAAAATACGTTTTTTTAAAGAATTTTTTTTGCAAAATTTTATTCTGATCTCGTAACAAGTCAAACGGAAGAAGTGTGACACTTCAGTCACTGCCTTCAGCGTGCTTAACAGAACAAAGTCTCTAGTACTAACTCATAAACAGGAGAACATAATCCCATATGCAAATGGGATCATGACAAACATGCCGTATTAATTAAGCAGTGGCAGATAAGGCAAAAGCGGTGACTGACGGGGCCCTGCACCAATCAGGAGGCTCAGAGAGCGGGTGGCACTCGGAGCCCAGTGGAGCGTAGGGAGGTGAGGAGCTCTTCCAGCACTCCACTCTCATCCCTGAGAAGCCTGAGGAGTCATAATCAGACTCTTGTAATACACTAGTACTTGTGTGGTCCCCTGGGCTCATTTGCATACTAATTACCGATTGCAAATGAAGGAGGGGGCGATTGTGTTCCGCCTGCGTCGCCTGGCGGGCGGAATATTCCGGTGATCCCACTAAGGAGCTTATCCGGCACATCGAGGAGAGAGAAGCAGAGCCACCACCAGCCCCCCTTTCTCGGATATACAGCCCCTCATTAGTATTACAATAAAGGACATGAAAGACACATAAAACATTATATACTGCCAAAGTGTTGTTTTCATACCAATTAACACAGTGCCTGATTTATCACCACAGTGGATTGAGCACCTCACTGCAAGAGCTGTGTTATAACACACACACACACACAGAGTTATGAGTGTCAGTATTTGTGTGTTGGTTGGTTGGTTGGTTTGGGAGGAAGGGGAGAAATGGGGAGGTGACACTAGACTATTTTTCAACAGGAGCCAAGTGCATCCCAAGACAGCTTCACATCCACACATACATATGAGCGTTGATGGGGGACCTGAATACCAGCTACCACTGGACGTCAAATCATCACGTTATTCTGCACAGTTAGCTCGTCTAACGAGACAACTATCTCAGTCTCTCTGCCTTTAAACTGACTCCCTCTTTTTCTCTGTCTCTCCTTCCACACCCCCAACCTCCCCTCCTCGCAGGTCTTTTGTCCATTTGACCCTCTCAAGCACAAACGGGTGATAAGATGTCCATGTGTATGTGTGTCAAATTGGTGTTCGAGGGACAAGAAAACATTCAGATGCGATGTGTGTTTTCAGGCCTGATGTGCCACCTCTTCTGTGCCTGCCATCTAGGGCCACTTTTCTGAGGTTTTTTTTGCAGAGCTGTTCTGTTTTACCCATCATGTGCATTTTTTTCCAGCTCAGTAATAGGAGGTGAGGTATTAGTGGGACACACACATAGAGAAAGTCACAGAAATCATTTGAAATAAATGATATAGACATAGACTCCTAGAAGTTACCACTAGATAACTAGATAACAACCAAAATGGTATTGGTGCTAAAAATGTCTTTTTTTAGATTTTCTGATAGGAACATATAATACCATTTTTTAAAATAATAATTAATGCTGTTTATCTCTCAATCCATGTTTCGATTTTTTTTTTTTCGTAAATATGTATACACATTTATATTTTATCAGATAAAAAGAAACACATTTGCTAAATACAATTTCATGCCCTTTTATGTAGTGTCCGTAACTTTTTTGAATTCAAATCTTTCAATGATCCTAATTTTCATTCAGATGAATCTTTTTGAATCAATTTGAATTTCACATGAAAAGAAAAGTGTATTATTCTAAAATGCAAAATTGTTAAGATATTGCAACATGAATTTGACATGGTTACGGAGCTTTTACCAATTTTAGTATCAGTACTCATAAAGACATATGAATAATTTGCATTTAAAATTATTATTGTTTGATGTGAGACAGTGTAGCGCTAAAAAAATGACAATTTTTAGGGGACATATATTGTCAAATCATCTCACCAAAACGGCTAAAGTGAGCAACTTAAAATTTTTAGGGAAGCAAGATTGGTCACTTCCATGTTGCATAACCTTCAAAAGTAGCTTCTTTGGCACAAACATTTTCTGTATTATATGTATAACGTAAAAAACAAAATCTAATCAAATCAGCACCAATACTGTGTTTCGGTCGAGTAGATGATGCATCTCAATATCACTGTCATTTAGCTATTTATTACAAACAGATAGATGTGTCAGTCGGGTATAATAATTGATGGAAACAGCTTGACCTGTGACCAATGACTTCTAAATTAGTGAATGGGTTAATCCAGATGTACAGCAGACATCAAAGCAAATAGGCATTTGAAGATCTGCATGGTTTAAGAGACACCAAGAAAGACATCCAATTAGTTTGAATATAGTGTATTTGTGTACGATTGCACAAAATACTACATGGCAAGATGTCTTTGCCCATAGACGTGGATGCAGTTTGAGGGGGAAAATTAAGCTGTAATTGAATCCCTCTTGAAACCATTCTGGAGTCCCTTTTGTAAAATAGCATACACCATGTTTCTTATTATTTCTATAACTGTGTGACTTGTTTTGTTGCTTAACGTATACATCTACATTAAGGATGTCTTCTCTTTCTCATTCAGGAGTGAGGGGTCTTGTGAAAAGCCCTTGCTGTCCTCTCACTCTCCTCACAGCAGGCTAATAGCCCCTGTCACTAGGCTTTCTTTAACCAGAGAATCAATCTCCCCACCACAGTCATTCTCTCCCATTCTCACTGCCATACAGGCTAAGCCGTTCCAAAAGGCCCATTAACCTGAGCTAAATCCCTTAACCACTGTCTACCACGGGCACACACACACACACACACACACACACATACACACACATACACACGCTCCGTGGAGAGCACAGCTCAGCTGGGAAGTGTAACAATTCTGCTGCAACAAATCTGCTTTCTGGCGACAGTAGCATTAGGCTTTCTTCAAGTACCTGCTTGCTAATAAGACTGCAAACGCTGGAGCAGTGGAAATTAGGTTATTTTCTGTGTTGAATAATTTCGGGAATAAGTACGTGCCGCAAAAACGGCTTCAGGCTGCTCTTACTCGAATACAGGATTTGACACTGCTGCGAACGGAAACATGACGAACATGGCTTTTAATAATGCGCAGCATGTCTGTGCCACTTTGAAATATAAATCTCGACGACGCAAGTCAGACAAGGGCGGAGGCACGAGGAAGGAGTTTTGTTTCGGGGCCTTAAATGTTCTCTGTGCATGGCTGGTGACACACGCCTCCCTCTCTGTCTGAGAGCCTCATGCATGAGTATTATATCAGGCCTAATTTTCCCCTCCATTCAGCCTGGCGCTACGCAAGGTTAACACGGATCTTTATCAGCAATCTCCTCTCTCTCTCTCTCTCTCTCTCTCTCTATCTCGTTCACTGGCACTCTCACATCCACACGAATACGCACACACATAGCCAAGATACACATTTCTTCCCATCTTTCTCTTTTACATTCTGACACATGACATTTGGCTTGGTAAAAGAGAATGTAGCTGCGTGTGTTTTTCAATCATTTTGTTCTTCAGTCTTTCTGTCTGCGTGACCTCTCTGTACCTTACCACGAGCAATCATGTGGCATATTTGTGCCAATAATTCGCTATCTAGAACACGTTGGACCATGTAATGTGATTACAATGCTCAGATGAAATATCGAAGACCTCCCAGTGCAAGTAATGAATCTATGTGTGAAGTGTGTGTATATGTGTGAGAGCAGACAGATACAGGAGATGGTAAACCAAATCAATTCTGGTGGTGACTTAAAGAGCTGTAGAACACTTTGCAAGACCAGTGCTTGTACTCCAGGTCTGGATCAGCACGCTGCATCTGCGAGCGTAATCTCAACACTGATGCTCTTACACAACAACGATCTACCACTGATGAAAAAGTAAAAAATAAGAGCACGGTAATCTGATTAGCTCGGCAGCAAAACACCTAAATAATATTTCAGGGTATAAATTATGCACATAAATTACCCAAATGTGTTTAAATGATTAAAATCTGCTCCAAATCAGCTTTTCGTTTTGAATATAATTCTTCTTCTTTTTTTCCCTCTCCCTGTAGTGCTATGAATTTACACACATGCTCCAGGAATGGGAGCCAGTTCACCTTTACTCTGTATTCTTCATGAAAGCTTTGCGTTCCTCCAGGTGGTAATGAGGATTTACGACCTTGTCTGCTAATTACTCCGGACAAGCCGTCAGCTCAATGCACATGGTTGGCCAGGAAAGAGAGTCTACAACCCTGGTCAAGAAAAACAACAATCATATACTCTCTTACCAGGAGGAAGGAGCTACTCTGGGTCTTGGCACCTTCTTGTCGCATTTCCGCCAGGTTGAGTAAGAAGAAGGCTAAAAGCTGTTTGGAGTGACTGGCCCTTCCTCCATAACCAGACATTATTTGAGGGCAAAGACAGATTACATTCCCATTGAACTGGGCCTAATCCTAAACATTACATTTGCAGTAAGGTCACGCCATCTTAGCGGAAAAGAAGTCCCTTTGTTCGACCTCCCGGTATGGCAGAGGAGGGAGTCGGAGGTGGTAGAGGTTGATGGAACCCTCTTGCTCACTGGGGTACGCTCTACTACTTCAACACACACAAACACAAACACACACACACACACACACACACACACACACGGTCAGGCTTTGAATCCCAGAACACTTGAGCGTCACCTAACAGTCCCACTCAGACCAATAAATCCCTTTTCACAAACATAGACTGGAAATGGAAGAAAGGGTTGAAGAGGAAGGTGGAAAGATAGGAGGGTCAAAGGCAGGGGGGAAAAAAGAGAGATATTGGAGGAAGCCAGTAATCTGGCGCTTAACTCTTAAGCCCGAATGTATATCCGCAGGTTGAGACGAACCAGAGGGGTCATTGGGAACTGACCCTTCACTGCGGCACTACGACTCATTAGGCTGGCCAGCACAAAGGGCCACAGAGGGAAAAACATCCCCATATGGGACAGGTCAAACAGGAAGGTGCTCGTCTGGGGTCAACAAGGGCATCCTAAACATACTGCACCTCCTCCGTTTCACCATCGAGAAAATATATGAGGTGTGTAAGTGGGAATACAGGTGCTATGATGCTAAGCGTCTATGCAAAAGCTTAATCACTGTCATCACCCTAAGCTGATGTTCTCGGAACCTTGTAAATCAGAGTTAAGAATGTGGCTTGCTTACATGGAAAACCATCGCAGCGAAAATGCATTTCCCGTAAATGTTCTGGGCCGGACTGTTAGAGGTGACCTCAGCCTTTGTCTTCGCTTGGGCCAACGGAGTTCAGCGGAAAGTATCCTTTAATCGGTCCTCCTACAAACACGCTTTGGAGGGGTTCAGTAATGTTGCGGTGATGGTGTCACAGCATGACTGCGATTACACTACAGCCACATCACAGGGGAATTATGGAAACAGCGTGAAAGTGCATTCCCGTGTCTGAGACTTAGCCATAAAACATTCTCTTACTCTGTCTCCTGCCAAACCGGGACATTCATTTATATAAATGTTTCCTTTTTCCCTCCAAACACTCCCAAAGTATTCAGAACTCAACTGGCAAGGAGAACGAGGAAAATAAGATATTTATGATTTTTAGTCTGGAGCTGCCTAAAAAAGTCCATTATCTTGATCAGTACTGTATTTTAGGCTTTTGAACTTTTTAACACCAAGCTGAGAATTTCCTTTAGCTGAATGACACTTATCCTTTAGGGAACTGGAACAGAATTCGAGACTTTAAACACATCTTGTTTCTCTAACAGAGCACCAGAGCAGCCTCGGACAGCTCTACTATTAGTTTTACTGGTAAGTTAATCAGCCTCTAGGCTGTGTTCACTGGCCTTAAAGTATGCTCGCGATATTGAAAAACACACAGCTCAAGGACAGGCCACTAGCACCTTGGCTCTTACACACATTCGTGTGCTTAGACACACACACACACACACACACACACAGAGGCAACATGCGCACTCACACTGGAGCTTCAATCAAGAGCGGCGATCTTCTGACATCAGTTCACATTGACAGATGTGCGCTCATAGGCAGCTCACAAAGACATGCACACACACTCGGACAGGGACATACTGCTTTGGCAAAAGAGAAGTAACATATGTGCAGTGTTAGGCCACGCTGCGTCCAGAGCTCCATAGGCAGGTCATCTCTGTATTTGAGTACCGCTTTAACCCTTCATGTCTCTCCGCTTGCTATTTGCTCGTATGATTTGTGGACCCCAGGGAGCAAGGATGTGCCTTTCTGCAGAAAGCCAGCAAGCACGAGTCCCCTCCTCCATCCCCAAGCCAAATGCTTTGAGTCTCTTCCCTGCAGTCTTTGAACTGAGATCAGAGGGAAGCGTTTTGGCACACACTGCGCCGGTCGATCAGGTGCAGGGCCAGTCTCCTTTCGAGTGGTCTGTTGTTTTAATAATGCGGCCTCCCTTCTGTCTTGACTTTTCGTCCCCTCTGCTCCCCTCCCTGCACCTTCTTCATCTTCCTGCACCCCCCCTTCCAAACCATTACAGTCCACTTGGATTTCTTTCACCCAGGGCCACGCAATTACTCGGACAAAGAGACCAAAGGGAGGACAGTTTGGGAACATGAGTCCAGAGGGTCTGTATTGCAGAACGGACGGAATGGGGGGGAGGCTCATCACTTAGAAAACATAAGCAGGGCCGCTTTCAAGGGATTTAACCTAGAATGAGAAAGATCTCTTTTCTCCCTTTTCTCAATGGAAGGGACTCTAACCTATCAGGAAGCTATGAAATAAAAGTCGATTGCTTGAGTAGTGGCGTCGTAAAAGCTCAGCCAAAGAGAGTTACAGTACTGAAGATTCCATAGATATTCAGCAGGCTGAAATAACAAATAAAGACATGTCTTTTGGTTTCAGAGACGGAATGTGCATCTTTTTTTTTTGGTGATTTAAGGTGACAAATTAATGCTGCTTGATGAAACTTTTTTTTTTATGTATAACAAGTGAGGACAGACATGAAAAAGCAAAAGAGAAAAAACAATCCTGTTTAACTAGCTATCTTTTTTATACCTGTCATGCCTCTGAGATGCTTCAGTCCTCTGGTTATCATGGATTTTAAAAAATGCTGGCTTTTGACTGAGTAAATCAGAGAGCGTACCCTGCCAGAGAGAACGGGGGCAGGGAAACAGCCGGTTTCAGCGGCTGGCGCCGCAATTTGGCTCAAATTTGGCTGGGAAAAACACAGGGTGTTTATTGTGTGCTATCATACAAGTCCTGTCAAAACTGCCGCCAATTATTGCCATTAGGCTTCCATCATGTCAGTGGCTGTCGCTCTCTCGCAGCACGCCCCCTTCTCCCAGCCCTATAATCTACGCCCACTTTTGCTCCATCAGGGCCAGGTTGAAGCACAAAGATTGTTAAAGCTTGACGCCCCTCTTACTCTCTCTCTCTCTGCTGTCTTCAGACATTAGTAGAGAAGAGAGAGACTGGGTCCCCATCATTCTTCACACCCATCTACTCCTTGGCCCTTTAAAGACCCTGACAGGCGTTTGGAGGTCCTATACAATATTTACATGGTGTGTTGAATTGGAAATTGAAAGTAGCACTAAAAGTATGCAAGATATTGGTATAAATTGTGTGTGTATTAGGGATGGGTAGTGCTATGTTGTGTAGTGTCTGTGGCAACAGGGAGCAGGTAAATAAAAGATTATATATACTGTATATATATATTCTTAATTTTATTCTCTATATAATTCTGCTGCATGCCAGTGAAGATCCACTGCAAGACTCTGGAACCGTCTGAGGAACTAATGAGTTCCAACAATCCAAAACGAGAACTATACAGTCCCCAAATCACAGTGCGGGAACCTTGATAATTATGGAAATTAACAGTCGTGACACAAAGCGTACGACAGAGCTAACTCGGAGGTGATGCAATTTCATGCTTCAAGGTTTATTTCCCATAAGTAGCATGCAACTAGAAGTGTATACAAAACACACTCTTGTGATGTTGTTGACTTGCTAATTTGTAAAAAAAAAAAAAAAAAAAAAAGTCACAGAAATTGTCAGCATACTTGGTTGTGCTGCTCTTGCTATGATGTAAAACAGGCTTTAGTAATTGCTTGCTTGATAAATGCATTTAAGAATAATGTACTATTCCCATTGGTCCTCTGATGACATAGCTCGAGCTATGGTTGTCCCAGTACACAAGCAGGGGAACCGATTTATTGACCGTGATATGTCCAACTCTGCTACGATAGGTAGGGATACAGTATGTCCCCTTTCAACTTGTTAGTATCGTAGTATCGGTTTAACGTCACATACCAAAACAACTATCAGAAAACTGGTATCATGACAAGAGGTCAAAATATGGTCTAATTTACCGCTCTCTACATTTCGGACATGCTGTATGCTTTACTTCCCTTCTGTTTATGGTGTTGGTCACAGGCGGGCAACACCACTGTACTGGTAGCGGCTTTTTCTGTTGCTACACATTTTGTTCAAATCCTGGTGCCTGAAGTGTGGAGCATGTGCAGAGCGACTGGGATGATTCCTTTGTTACACATACAAGTAGTGGTTTGACTCCCAACTGCATTATCTGGGTGTCCTAGTCTGACTTTGAGTTAATTTTAAGTTAGTATCATTTCAGGCAAATAAACATGCTTAAATTAATTTTAAAAGTCTGGTTTTAGTCAAGACTAACAGAACATCAAGTGCTGACTGTTTCAGTGTCCAATGGCCAGCATGAGATCACATGATTCATCCAGATTCACGTATAACTAAAGACTTTAATCTAACATTTTAACTGGGAAAAAAACACAGATTTTAGACAAATGTTAAAGCTAAACTTGGAATAGCAGTAGAAAATTCCTGCTAACAAATGCGTCTATTTTATCATGGAAGGAATGTAATTTGTGTATTGAATACCACTGTATTAAAAAGTGCACCCTTATCTTGGACAGTACATGTATTTTATGTAAAACAGCAACAGGTGGCTTACACCCCTTGCAACATGCTGACTCGAGGAGGGTGTAGGTGTGGTCCGGGGAGTATTTTGGGAGTACTGATGTGAGCAGCCGGGGGGTGGGGGGTGGGGGGTTTATGGAGGGGTCGGAAGGCGTAGAAAAGCAGCTTGTGTGAAGGGGCAATGAAGGAGAGAAGAGACAATGACATCATCTGGAAGCTGAGGTTGATTTTCTTTCATCTCTTTGGGTTTGCAGACTGTAGAATTGCTTTTAACAGCCAATAACAGTATAACTTTCACCTCAGCAAACGTCCCGGGAACCTAGGAACAGTTTTAAGGAGGTCAGGAACTTTAGGCAGCTTTCCAGAGGAAGCAGAGGAACGTACGGTAGTTCCAGGAACATTTTTATTTTCAGAGTAGTGACTTTTTGTGGACCGGGAAATATTATGGTAGACCATTAGACCATAGGAAAATGCATTTATTTAGCGAGCGATAAAAGTATATTTCAGCACAACAGCGAAGCAGCTTACGAAGGCAATTTTATTTTTAAAAAATTGGCCAGGCGAAAACTTTACAATAGTGTATTTCATGTCCACATCTAGTGCTATTCTACTCATACTGTAGATAGTGGCAAGTTTATTCACTGTGCTACTGTGCCATGAGCCGATAACCAAAGCAATGGCATTTTTTCTGAAAGCGGTAGAAGTGCAACCAGAACTGAAAAATGGCAACAACAAAAAAAAAACTTGGTGCTGTTGTGAGTGTTATGCCTCAAATCTATCTTTTTAAACTTTGTGTATATTCGAATGTGTTTCAGCATTTTTATTCCCATGTATTGATTTATTTCTTACATTCTTCCTTTCTGCCAGCGTTTGTGTTACCTGGCCCACTGTGCAATATTGGAGTCATAATATATCCTGATTTCTGCCAACCGCCTCCCTCTGAGCACTAAGCAAAGTTATCAGAGCACTGCTGAGTTTAAACTGTCGCTTCCTCTCCCTGGCTTTCTCTCAGCCGCCTACCCACACATACACACACACACACACACACACATTTTTGTGAGGAAAGAGGACACAGAAAGTCTCAAAAGCCTATCCAAGTAAGTTCTCTCTGTAGGCTTTGTTGTTGGCTGCGAGACAACGCTGAATCTAAGGTTAAAACTAAAACCCTTGCAGGTTTCTCCTTCTCATAAAACCCTTAAGGTTCTCTGATGAACCTTACAAAAAAATGCTTTATCAAAGAGGGATCTAAGAAGAACATGATTAGTATGGTAATACTGTGAATTATAAATATCCATATGATATGCATTAAGCTTGTCACTGATTTGGATCAAATTCTAAAAAAAGATCATTAAAAATAAATCCTGCTATGAGATTTTTTTTTATGTTGGTCTACTATTTTATAATTTAATTATTGTTTAAACTACAATTTTTCAAGTACAAAATAATACTCAACAGATCGTTCAGCAGCACTTTGGTCTAACCGCACAAGTTGTTTTTGTGGGTCCAACGAATGCAAACTTAGTCACAGATGGTTTAAAAAATGGGATCCCAAATCTCTCTCTCTCTCTCTGTTTAATTCAACAGATTGAAGTGAAGCACAGCAGTCAGTGGTTTCTGTACGGGGGTGCTACGCAGCACAATAGGCCGGCTGGAGTGCAGCTCTTTTCAGGGCCGTTTAGTCGGCTTGCATCCGTCCTCTGTTTTGTGTGCATGTGTGTGAGTGTGTGCTTTCAGGGTCACTGAGGAGGGCATGCTAAAGCGGCACCATCAGGCTGATCATTTCACTGCTGGCTCTGCTGGCAACTTGCAGTCCTTGCTCTCGCTATCCTTCTGTCTCGTTCACTTCTCATTCGCCTGCCCAGCTTTAGACATCAGCAGCAAAGCCTCAGAGGCCTCGGCAGAGACGGTCATGTGTGTCAAAAGTGGCTTGTCGAACAAATATTTTCTCCCTATCTGTGCATGGGTTTTGCTAGTGTTGTAAGTTGGAACAAGTGGACAAGAGAACCGGTAGCCTGTGACACCCCCCTCCAACCCACACACCCCACCCATCACCCCCCTGCCAGGATGAAAGCTGTTCCAACTTTAAAGTGGATTAGAGGAGCAAAACATTGAAACAATAGGAGGTGAAAAAATCAAATTAGGCTCTTCAACATCAAAAAGAGGCCCCAAATAGCTAAGCTTCCTCTCGCCTAATCTGTTTACTTTCAGTCAACGATATATTCACAATCACAGTCTGTTTCTGGATCAGATCTGGACTTCTGCACAGCTTTGGAACTTTGTTTAATTTTTTTTCTTCCCCGAGACTGCCAAAGACAATGAATCAGTGTATATAGAAAAAGAAAGTCAGCTGAAACGGTTACTACTAAAAGAATACATTTCTACAATAAACTGCTTTTCTTACTTCTTTTTACTTTCTTGCTATTTTTCAGCACTTCTCTCTCTGTCACTACTCCTCTTCATCTAGTAGGGGTGTTTTTTTCCCCTCCTTCCCTAAAGAACGCCACAGCAGTGTTCCATGTTGCATTGTTCACGCTCAACCTCCAATTTGCTCTGCACATTCTGCAGCCGCATCCGAGACGTCACGCTGGCTTAAGAGACAAATCGCACTCACCAAAAAAAAAAAGGCAAGGAGAAAAAAATGGAGAGAGGGGCGAAAAGCCTAACCCTTCACAGCAATGCAATTATCACTGCATTTGATGCCGACGGCCGCCTCTGCCGCCCCTTTGTAGTGTGAGCTTCATCTCTTCTTGGCTGCCCCGTAGTCCTGCTACGCAACTAATAAGCATGGCAGCACCAATTTTTACGGTACAAGACATTAACATGGCTATACTCCCCAACAATGCACTGAAAAGAGGCTTCCATAAAAAGAGCAGTGACTTAGGCTTAAGTAAGCCAGAACTTGCCACTGAGAGAGACAGGCGTGAAGTTTATTACACCTAGGACAGCAGAAGAGAAAGAGAGAGAGTGAGAGAGGGGAAGAGGGAGGAATTGAGCAATGAACGATTTCAGTTATCTAACCCATGTCCACAGTGCTGCCTTAAAACTCTATTCCAACACCAAATCCTTAGACCAATGACTCATTTCCAGGCAAATGCCACGGCCAGCTATTATACAACCCAGTGTGACCCACATTTACCCTCAAAATTTTTAGCTGAACAACAAAAATGTGACATTTGACAAAATGCAGAAGGCTATGAAATGAAAAATACTGCACCCTCAAAGTTACGGCCCAAAAAGCATTAGAGGAAAAAAGAATTTTAGAGCCCATATCATTCTCAGAGTGCTGGAACCAATTAATCCAGGGGTTAAATATTAAGACAGTTATGCATAATTAAAATAAAAGGAAAAAATTTGCAAAAGTGGTGTAGGTGCACAGGGGTCACATTTTATTACAGAATGTATCAAGAAACTATCGGTAGTGATCTAAAAGACCGGGACTTTGCTCTCTAATCAAATATAGGCCTGATAGTAAACTTCAGCTACAAATTACTCAAAAAGAGATCAAAATAATGACAAAAACAGGCTGATGGATTTAAAACAACTTTCATTTAAGCCAGCAGAGACAGACGGATGGACAGACAGATAGGCCGATTTATTTATTAGTTTGTTATGACAATAGACTAAATAAGTTCAGAACAGAGACAGACAGACAGATAGATAGATAGATAGATAGATAGATAGATAGATAGATAGATAGATAGATAGATAGGAACAAACAGATAGACCAATACACAGAAAGACAGATAAATAGATAGATAAATAGAAAAACATACTTTACATGGAAAGAGAGAGAGAAAGACTGAGCAAGATTTTTTTTTCTTAATTTATTTTGGCCAATAATTAAAATGAGTTCAGAACAAGCTTTCTGTTCTTAGTAGATATACAGACAGATATATAGTAAGATCTTTTTTTTTTGACCCAATAACTAAAATGAGTTCAGAAAAGAGACATACAAATAAATGTGTTTGAAGATAGATAGATAGATAGATAGATAGATAGATAGATAGAT
>JAQMYL010000001.1:27152907-27196707 GCA_030014365.1 Clarias pachynema | reverse complement strand
ATATTAATTATTTATTTATTTATTACAAACGCACACCTATTAGAAATCTCCTAAAAAAAACAGTGTGTACTGTAAGCTAAACCATGAGTTTCGAACATAACTTTCCAAACACCATTCATTACCCACGCTGACAAATATTTTAAAAACACAACGATTAATGACTCTTTGCGGCCATAAAATAAAATCAATGTGAAATATCATCTCCACCACTGGACAGAAGCCGAACAGTTTAATTAAATGAACTCACGGCTAGGCGTTGATTTTTGTGTCCATTAAAACTACAACTTTATGGTCCAATTCGAGCAGGTATCGCCCAAGGTTAACGAGTGGAAGTGGGTCGGACACATACTCCGCACTGTGTTTTATAGTGTGAAGCTAAATCCAAGGAACTAATGTTGGCATTAAGAGCTTGGAGCAAGACATTCAATCGAAGCAGCCGGAGGACAAAATGACCGCAATGGAAACAAGATGGAACTTTTTTATTATGTGCATAGACTGGATTTATCTATTAGATTTGATTGCAGGACTTACTTTTAGAGCTATTTATCTTTAGACCCCAGGTTCAGGGACACACTGTTAATCCTTAAAACCTGTCGCTTATCATATGCAACCACTTATCATGCCTTTTTTTACTGTTGGGCAAAATTTTCTTTTAAGGCATTTACTTTAGACCTAAATGTATTTTTTATACAATAAAATCCAAATGCTATTATTACAGTCCGTAATACCTGAAATATACGCTAATAAGATATATTTCTACCCACAGTGTCTTATGTCCTCCCACTGCCCATTTTAGGCTTAAGGTACCAAGCCCAACATATGTGCTTAGTTAATCTAACCTATAACCAAAGTCACAGGCAGCGGAATAGTTTCCTAAGAGTTCCCCTAACCGCACCCCTGTCCGAATAAAGGGATGACATTAGCCGCACGTTCAATCGCTGCAGTTCTCCGTTTTCCACTTCTGCAATGAGCTGCATGATGAAGTGAGCATTTGGGGAAGAAACCAAGGTGCCTCATACAGAGTGAGATTGTTTCCCCAGCACTAAATTTCTCAGACTGAACAATACAGTTAATGGCTGAGAAAGGAGGATGGCCTGGGACAGGGGGAAGGGGACAGCGAAAGAGACAGGGGGTGTCACTGCTAGTCTCTTGACCTCCCAGGATCTTCATCCTGGCCTGAGTTAACCTGAATTGACAGGACCCCCCACTGCCACGCATTCTGCCTATCCTTCTCACTTTCCTTTGCTTGGCTGGTGGAAAATTAGCGCTTGTGCTCAGACAGAGTCTCTCATAAACTCAAAACATCCAAGAGCCCCATGCTGATTATGAGTAGAGAGTTGTAAAGTCAGGCAGAATGGGCTAAAAAAAAAAGCAGACGCTGACTGATACAAACGGTAAGAACTTTATGTGTATCCCACCCCAAAAGAACTGGTGTTATAAACAGTAAACTTCATTATGAACAGCTGGCAACAAGGTGAACCGAGAAGGACGAGAGAGAGAGAGCGAGTGAGAGCGAACAAGGTAAACAAAACAGCTTCTAATGGATGAGTGCGAGGAAGGTTTTAAAAGCACCCTGAACGGTAGCCATTACCAGATTAAAGCACCTCATGGCCTGATCAGTAAAGCGTGTCCACAATCTACCCCCTAACTACTTTTAAACTGCTCAGCAAGGCTGCTCGCTGTCGTTTTACAGTACGCAATCACGCTGTACGGCGTGGAGGAGGAGGAAACAGACAAAGTAGATGGAGAGGGTATGAAGGGGGGGGGGGTGACAGTGGAGAGGAGACTGGGACCATGCTGCATGACTGCTTTCTCCCTCTCGACCCCCTGTGAGACACACACACACACACACACACACATACACGCATAGAGCGGAGATGTGGCAGGGGCTGACTTGTTGGCAGAGCTCTCTGATTTCACGGCAGGCTGGGTGGTGCCATTGAGCAGCCATCACATTCTCTTTCAGTCCTTCAGTCTAGAGCCACCCCCTCCGTCCTCCCCACCGCTCACCCACCAGCTCGCCCCCCGACCCCCAAAACACCTCACACACACAAAATGCAACTTTGTTTTTTTTTTTTTTTACCCGGATCAGTTCCAGAAACTGATTAATTTGCGTTCCGTTTGAGGTGCCAAAGTTGGCAAGTGAGCAAACCTTCGCAAGAGCTTTAACATCATGTAATGGTATGTCACATTCTGGCATGTGCACCGCACTGAATGGACATCAAGTCGCACTATTTAAATGTGATGTGATGTAAGCAGGATGTGTGTGCACTGAGTGACAAAGTGTCTTAGGGCCCAGTGAGGTAAGCACATAGTGAAACAGCTCTCTCTCTCTCTCTCTCTCTCTCTCTTCGTCTGAAAGCCCAGTCGAGCAAATCTGTTTTTTGTTTGCACGCAAAAAGTCTTCCCCTCCTCTTAAAAGCGGAGTGGACAAAGCCCCCCCCCCCCCTCCCCCCTCCTTTTTTTCCCTTTTCGCCTCTAACAAACTCTCCTCTCTTCGCCAGCTTCTCCAGCGTCCCTAATTAACATGCGGTGCAGTGACTTTTCCCCTCTTGTGTTTCCCTCTCTCTCTAAAGGGTACTTAATAAAATCTGAGTCCGCGGGCCGCCACAAAAGGCGCGACGCGGCACAGCGTTCATTTCCATTAAAGGCCTCCCGGCTCTCACACTCTAGCCCGGATCCTGCAGTTCATTCTCGCACTTTTGCCCAAGTACGGGGTCAGGGTGTGTGTGTGTGTAAGTGAGAGAGAGAAAGAGAGAGAGAGAGAGAGAGCACGGGGTTCATAATAAGGAAAAAAAACACACAACCATATTGCACAAACTTCACTCACAGGAAATAAGATGATCACTTCTGTCCTCTTGTCCCAAACAATCAGCGTTGTCCTCTCGGCAGGACGCTGTCTTAATTCTGACCCAGGGGCTATCTCACCTTGCCGTCTGCAAAGAGCTCCAAGACGAATAGTGTTTACTTTATCCATCCCATCATTGCCCGATTAAAAATTCAATTTGTTAAAAAGAAAAGTGCAAATATGCGTTTCATTACAAATGACTAATGGCTTTTGCGTTAATGAAACACTTTGCAGAGACGAGAAATAAATCAAAGCAGGGGAAATTGAAACAAGATATTAAAAGTTATACAGGCAAACCGGTTGCACCTGAAAATCGTCTCGGAAATATACACGGCAGTTATTAAGCAGCCAAAATCAAATCCTGTGCTCTGGACTGTCACTCGTGGCCTGCACCGTGTTTACTTTCATGATCTCTACAGCGGCGCTTTGAGTATATTTCTGGAGCTGTATTGGATAAAGTCTGCTTGTTGTTAGGAAATGCATAAATCTGTGCCATCTTCAGCTGTAGTACTGGAAAAACGAGCCACTTAGTGCCCTTGTTTCATTCAGTCTGAGGCTGAGTATTAATTCCACCAGTGCTTGTGAGGAGATGTCAGAGCCATCGATTCGAAAGGCAGGGAAAAAAAAAAAAGAAAAGAAAAAGAAACCCAGGCGTGATCTCTTCACAGTTTCAACTCACTGGATCTGTCTCTTTCTCTGGTGTCCCTCGAGCTCTCTGCCTCTCCGCCCTGCTAAATTATTCACGAGTTGTCCTCCACTATGCTTGATTAAGCTTTAATTTCAGCAAATTACCAGGTGGCAGAAGGCCACCCTTTTAAATCATTTGGCCAACGAGTTGTTTGTCAGAGCTCAGGTTGTGCAGATGCTTCACGGCTGCGGATGCACCGATCTACACAGGCTGAGTGTGAGTAACACGGGTCGTGGCTGGTTATACAGCTTCATGCCATGAACCAAAGGCTCGGATAAGATGAGATCCTGAATGTATAAGAGGCTTTCATGCGGCTCTGTCTTGTGATAGTCTAACAAATAGAATAACAGATATATGTGCCTGAGTTGTGGTTCCGTGCGCTGCATTATAAGTCTCTTCGGCCTACTCCATCAGAGCGCGCTAGGCCTTAGACTAACAATGCTTTCCAGTCTCTTAATATGATCTCCAGACAGATTCCACAGCCTAAAACACAGTAAATTACACAGTGCTCTCATCAGGGTCCTATAGCTGCTCATCGCCGTGATTTACAGAGTGGTGTGTTTGGAAAACGGTCACTCGAAGCCCGAAAACCCGTCTCTGAGAGCGGATTCTCAAACCCGTCCGCGTCCATTCGTGCAGTGAAGGATCGAACTGGATTGTCGCAAAGTGAATCTGGAAACGGAGTGTTATAACGGACGCGGCGGTTCCTTCGGATCATCTCTCTTCCTCAGTTACCAAACACAGACTACAGGTAGTAATTTAGCACTCCGGATAATTACAGCTAATGATCATTCGCGCCTCCCGCGTGAGTGCACGCGTCTAATTGCCGTTGATTTATTCGGCAGGGAGACGCCGGCTCTCCTTGGCATGGTGAGTGGCGCTGTAGCTCATAACCCATTACCCTGCATGGCCGAGGCACGGTTTTTATGGCACTCTCCCCGGGTGATTTGTCCGACACGGCTCTCCCGTAGCGCCAACAATAGGCCGGGATTAACGGGCCCTGTCAGTTTTTTCACCCACCTCGGCACACATCTTTCCGATAAAAGCACCTCCAATTAGCACGGGGGGCCTTCGCTGGTGCTAAGCGCTATCTGTTCTCTCCCACGCCGCAGGGTCGAAGCGGAAAAAGAGGGCAGCCATTTTTCTTGCCCCCAGTTCAAGCGCGTACAATAATGGCCCCCACGCTGTGTCAGAGATATCGGCTTCTTCTCAGTCAGAGGCTTTCAGCTCAGGCGGCAATAGATCTCATTCACAGCCTGCGTTACCCTTATCTTGGCTCTGCCTCTAATGAGACATAATAAGGGAAACGTTTTGTAGCAACACACGCTCCTTTTTTTATTTGCCGAAGCGTATCTCTTCTCCCTCGCCCTCCCTCTCTGTTTTACCAGCTCCCACTTGGCAGATGAATCATATCTCTCTCCGTACATATGCTAAAAAACTCGTGTAATTACAGGCGGCCTTAAATAAAACAAGCCTTAAAGCTGTCACTTGAGTCACATCGTGATGAGGCGGGTGGCCCAGGAACCTGGGAGCTGTCATTGTTACAATGAATTTATCGGAGGAGAGAGATAGAGAGAGAGAGAGAGAGAGAGAGAGAGAGAGAGAGAGTGGCTGTAGTACATTTAGCTTTAACAATGTCAATGCGAAGAAAACTAAACAAAGAATTGCGGTTACAAAAAACTAACTAACTATAGAGTATATGAGGAACAAGAAAAACAAAACAAAACGCAATAAACACATTGTAATCCCAAACCTTTCGCCTAAGAGAATATTAGTACATAGACACATAGACGTGTATGTGCGTGCGTGTGTGTGTGTGTGTGTGTGTGTGTGTGTGTGTGTGTGTGGAGGGGTGTGTATGATGATGACCTAGCCCTATATTCCTGAACCCTGCCAGCTCGATCTTGCCTCCCTTCTGGCTGCTGATGTCTCTAATTCATCACAGAGCTGCCTGATTGATCTGTTTCTCATCGGGCCGAGGGGCCGGTGCTGATTCTGCAGTCCGGTTAGAGAGCAGCCTGCAAAAGTGGAGGGGACATTTTTTGATATGAATTAATCGTGCTACAGACAGAGGCCTCACTGCTAAAGACAGCTCTGGGTAGACAGAGTGCATGTGTATATATGTGTGTGTGTGTGTGTATGAGAGAGAGAGAGAGAGAGAGAGAGAGAGAGAGTGTTTACTCTGTATGGACTGGAAGTCTCCAAAGGGCTGCTGCTCATGAATACAACACTCGTTGCTGAATTCCAATATCTCTCCCTCACACACGCACACACACACACACACATGCACACGCTCCGTGCATGAGCGAGCTCACTGCTTTTTGATCACCATAATTTTTTTTATTTGATTGTAATAATCTGCCTTCAGTATCAGCAATTCCCTGAACATTATCCAGGAAGAAAAAAAAAAAAAAAAACATTTGTCGTAATGATTTTCCCCTATTTGAATTTACTTGTATTGCATTCGAATAATGAATAGGTTATAATAGCAACATAATTTCATTTCTTCATGCTGTTAGGTTTTTTGCCGGCTTTATTTTATATGGAAAATAATAAGAATAAAAAAAAAACCTTTAAGAATAATAACTGAGGACTGCACATAAAAAAAACTATATGCTGCATTTCTGCTATTATTCTTCTTAAATATCATACACTGTTTCCTGTGCTCTGATGCCAGCTATTCCCAGTGTACGGCTCTCTTGAAGTGCATTTCATCTATGTAGTAATGCACCGTATTGAATCAACACATAACAGTGTCTGAAAAAAAAAGAAAGAAAGAAAGAAAGAAAACTCTGTAAAAACTTTGCCTTTCAGTGTCAGAAGAAAACGAAATGTCGTTGAGAAGGAGGTATGCATGGTTCCTTGTCTGGGTTTCACACAGGACTGGGTTTCCAGAGACTGCACCGATCTAAAAGGACAAACGATTAATTAGCGAGGTATAAGCGGAGGACAGAGAGGAAGTGCTTTCTGATTCAGTGACCACTGACTGGGTCAGGGGTGTACAGGGTGAGAGAGGAGGAGCAGGAGAAAGAAAAAGAGAGAGGGAGAAGTAATGTGTGTGTGTGTGTGTGTGTGGTCTGAGGCTCGTCGGGCTCCTGGGGTGTTCCGCTACACTGAGGCCTGTGCAGGGGAAGTGAGAGGAGGGAGACAAGGTGGCAAATAAGAAGGCAAGGTGACAAGACATCAGGGAGAGAGCAATGAATTATTTATAAGGCTACTGATGGACAGTTTGAATAAGAAAGGAAGAGAAAAGGAGGAAGGGAAGAGAGACAAGTTAAGGCGGGGGCACTGAAACGGTGGTCAGTGGAAAGCAGGAGGCTTTCATGTTGCGCACACAGACATGCCCCACGTGCACAAGGCAAAAGGGTCCCGAGACTGTATAAAGATCACGAGGCCAAGCATCTACATGAGTTCTGTGTTGAAGAACATCACCTTAAAAACTCGTAACCCACTGTAGTATGTTTAACCCCGGTACTCTGGGGGCAACACAGGGGTCAAAGTAAGTGATGTAAGGTGCAGCACATTGACACAGAGGTGTAGTACCATCGGCAGGCCAGCCAGTGCGACACATGCGTCCAGAACCTCGACTGCTTGGCTTGATGAGCACGATGAATATTTAACCCTCGTGGAACAGCGCTGGTTAATTCGTCAGGGTCGCTGCTTAAATGCCACCATTAGCATGGGCTTCGGTTATTGACATAGAGCACCGGGTTGATGGATGTGTGAGAGCAGGACAGTCCAAAGCAGACAGGCCTGCTCAATACTTCAAACCATCGATGGAATATTATTAACAAACAGCTGGCCAGAACCCTAAAGAAGGCAGACATACATATATATACTGTATATATAAGGAAATCACCAGGGACTACGCGATACAATATTATCGCGATACCTAGAAATCGATTCTATCTGTTTTCTGTAAACATTTTTTAAAAAGATTTTGTTACAATTATAAACAACCATAGCAAATTATTTGCTTCTACCAAAAAGAATGCTGTTTAAATTTAAATTAATAAAAATATTAATAAAATCGAATTTTGGAGCCAGTGCAGCAATACATGAATATACTGTACATATACTACCGCATGAGTTATGAGCATTCGTTAAAATGACTACATGAGCACGTTTTATGAGAACTAGCGGATTATATTAGCAGCAATTAAACACTATTTTGTAAAAGTACCAAGTATATACAGTATTTAGGCTTATTACAATGTATAATCCTACATTTTATTAAATACACCACTTTTTTTCCTCATCTATTGTGTAACACTTTATTTCCATCCATCTAGGAATTTTTTGTAGTCCAACAAGGGACAGTGGAGTCCAACGGTGACCACTGCTTTTATTCTCATTATCATGACCGTGGTAATGGGAATAAGAGCAATGGTCACTGTTGGCCTCCACAGGCCGCATTCACAAACCCACTACGGGCAATCTGGGAACGACAAATAGCCTAGCCTGCATGTCTTTGGACTGTGGGAGGAAACCGGAGTGACCGGAGGAAACCCAACAAGCAAACTCCATGCACACAGACCCTGAGGGAGGAATCGAACCCGGACCCTGAAGGTGCAAGGTGACAGTGCTAACCACTACACCACCGTGCCATAAATTATATTTGTTCTTTCAGAAGCTGAAGCACTTACTGCTGAAGCTGAACCAGTGTGCTTTTCTTCCTTATAGATCGAATTCCTATATATAGCGTATGCACAGGTATACCGTACATACACACGGATTTAAGGTTTCACCTGCTTTTCTTGCCTCTCTTGACACCACAGAATCTCAGACGGCAGTGTGAGAAGGCAAAGGTCACCCCAGTGGTGTTCACAGCTCCCGGTTGCCCTGTGACCTCGACCCCGCTACCGCACCACTGAGCAAACCTCAGTCCCCAAGAACCCAGGCGCCTGGCTGTTGTGTTGACATACCGGCAAACAGACTTGTGTTCCTTCATCCACCTGTCCCTTGACGATCCCGTAACATATCTAACGAAGTATCCTCTGTTGATACTTCACAGCTTATTGTTTGTGTCCTTTCTGCTGTTTGTGGAAATAACAGTATAGTAGCAGCTGTGTCTGGCCAAAGAGCAAAAGAAAGATCTCGGTTGTCCTGAGGTCTTTAGCGCGATAATAAATACCAAAGCAAAACCCTCAAGAGAAGAAGGATGGGAAAGAACTTGCTTGCTGGCAAAGCAATAGACAAATCCCATCTTCCTCCTGTGCATCACTGCATGAAATACAAACACGTGAGCAAACGAACTGAAACATTCCTCTGTGAAGTTCAACTTTGTAAGTCTGACTGAGAAAACAAGCTTCCAGTCCAGCCTCCCACGCTCTACCCCCTCCCTCTCTCTCTCCCTCTCTCTCTCCAAGGTAAGAGCAGGGCTTAGGACAGTGCACTGAAGGATGGCCTCACGCAGAGAGACCTAGGCCATGCTCCCTCGACGCAGTTTGTTTGTACGCGCTCACTTTATTTTGCTTCTCTCTGCTCCATGGATCTTTCCTCTGGCTCTCAGAGGTCCCCAGTAAACACAAGTTAAAAGAGTCATGCATCAAGGGTGCGGATCAGGCCACCTTAAACCCCTCAAAGCATCTCCTCCTTACACACACACACACAGAAAGTACCCTTAATAAAGTTGCAACATATGGCAAACTCACACACATACCATCTCAATGCCCTTGACTATGCAAAGATACCGCAGCAGCAAAGGTCCAGTGGAGATCCTGGTGCTTTTTGACTTTTTTTATTTGCACTCGTCCCCCGAATGCGGGAGAAAACCCGAGTGTAGCGCATCATGCTGCATGAGTAGCACAAGCACCCACCATTACCACTACACCCCCTCTTCATCTGCTCAGTGTTAGACCAAGCTTTGGAAAATCAATACATCTCTGAATGGGGGTCAGAGGGGTATCTGTGTTGGGAGAAGTGGCAGATTTGCACTCCTCCGCTCTGTAGGGAAGACTAGAGGATGCCGCGCATTCTGGTGCGGGGGTGCGAGATATTAGGCAGCCCATATCCAAACAGCACCTGCAGAGCAGCGCGAGCGAGTGTGAAAGGCGGCTTAACTCCCGACAACACACACCGACACAGAGAGGTCATGCGTCGAGGAAGAAGAGAGGGGGGATCGCGTCCAATAAGGCAGAACTCCAGATTAGCCCCCATTTGCTACGTTTAGGTGTCATTTTTGACGGCGGCAATTTTCAGCTCTGCAGCGATGAAATCGTCCCCGAAGCGGGTCAGCAGGCCCCGGGGCCTCGGAGGCTGAAAATGGCCGACTGAAAGGAGGCAGTTAAGGGCTTTGATAGAGCTAAAGTGAGGCAGGGGGAGTATCTGGTTAAGAAGATTTTACGCCCCCCCGCAAAGCAATGTGGTTAGGCTGTGGACCTGAAACGTCTTTGATGTGTGGGGGAAAATAAACTTTGGGCATGGGTCAGCCAATCGGAAGAGACTCGGAAAGACAGAGACATAAATAGAGAAAGATCAGACAGCGGTCTTAACAACTGCCTCTAATAACACCTTCTGAGCAGACAGAAGCGACAAAAAGGCAGGATAGAGATAAAAAATGAATCGATTCGAATGGTTCTTCATCTTCGTTTGTATAAAAGAGATGAAAGGGACGGAATAACAATCATGCTGAAGAAACCATATTCCGAATTACAAACCGTTCCATTTTAGTCCTAAAGCCCATTTTCACTTAAAATCTTGCCGTATTAAGATGTTAAGTATTGATGAACGCTGCAGCTCTTGTAAAATGATAGCCTGCATGCAAGGAGTTCGATTCCAACACATTCTCGGCTGACAGGATAATAGGGCCTCAGATCCATTCTCATGAAATAAAAGCGAGAGTAAAAAGGGGGAGAGAGGGAAAGGCGGAGAGGAGAGGCTGTAATGTATACGGCGGCGGGCATTGATAATTGTAATTATCAAATTGCAGTTTTAAAAGGCCATTGATTGATGTCATTAACTCAGTGAGTGTTTACTGATCGCTGCATTTGCACGTCGGCTCACGCTGGGAGCTCACGTGTCCTCTCTGATTAGACCCGAGGACGAACGGAATTCATCACCGTAGCGAGCGAACTCCAGCGTCCGTAGCATCAACTTGAGCCCGCGGAGTATTAACTGAGGGCATGCTGTGTTAGAACAGAATGTTCATTTACTGCACACATGGACATACCCACACATGGACATACACACACTTATACACTCGTCTCATCACCACAGGATGTGCTGTATTCAATTATGTCAACAGCTTTGTTAGAGCCAGAGGACCACAAGTAAGGGCTTCTTTAAAGTCTCACACACACACACACACACACACACACATACACACACACAACAACCCCTGAAAAAAAGAAACAGCTTTGGGTTCTTAACCGCCTGTCATCTCACACCTGTCAATCACAGCATGAGACAGAGAGAGAGACAGAGAAAGAGAGAAGTTTGGGGGGGGGGGGGGGGGGGTAAGGGGGTTCAGTTAAAAGTTAGCACTGACTTAAAAACAAGAAGCGGGACTGAAAGAGGGAAGCAAAAAAAAAAAAAAAAAAAGCACACATGCTCATAAATAAACACACAGATGCTCCTCATTCATCCTTTCTCCTGACTTTCACTTCTTCCCTCTCTTCCCTCCATGTCTCTGTTTCACTCCGAACCGCAGTCACTCAGAATAGAGCGACGTCTCCACATGCACCGTGATGCAGAAGGTACAATGCGGTCACACCTGAGAGCGAGAAACAGACAGAAGGAAATACACTCTCGGAAAGATAGATAGATAGATAGAATGAGAGAAAAACACAGAGAGAGAGAGAGAGAGAGAGAGAGAGAGAGAGAGAAAACTCCCACACCTTCTAGTTTCTACAAGCCAGCTGTAGCTCAATGCCACTCTTTCCAGCAGCTTAACAGGCAGCGTAACAGCTAGCAGCACCCAGAAACAGACAGGCGCAGTGACAGGCGCTGCATTTAAATATGAGCTCGCCGTGCTGAGAGGATGCACAATTAGAATGCAGGATTGGATCAATAAGCGTGCTGACAGATGGATTACTAAGGTAAATAGATGATACATGCAGCTAAATAATTAATCAGGCTGCCGCGAGCACCTCGACGGAGAGTGACAGCGAAGTGGCAACACTTTCCAACACGTGTGCGCGAGCCATTGGCATTCCGAGGGAAGGAACTTCATATGGATCCTCCCGGGCCCCTTTTTCCTCCACTTACCTACTCGTAATAATGCACTGCTTCAACATAATGGAGCGTGTTCTTAGCGGCCGGGGCCCAGGTATCCACACTTAGCTTTTTGACTGGAGTCTGCTAGGCTCCACTATACGTCTATATAGGCATAGAAACGTTGTTTTTTTTAAAGCCTGCCCCTGACGCTCCTGCGTTAAATAATTCACGTTTAAGGGAAGTATTAAATATATATAATATGTTTGTGTCCTTTAGCCGAGCCGGCTTTTCAGGCGTGGGGGGGGGGAGAGAAAAAAATCTGTCACAGAAGACTGCGCTCGCAAACGGAGAGAAGATTAGATTACGGGTGTGTAGAGAAAGAGAGACAAAGAGAGGGAGTGTGTGTGTGGGGTGGGGGGGGGGATCAGAGTGAAAGTTAACGAGAAAGAGAGGAGAGAGAGAGTGGTGTGGTGTGAGTCTGTGTGCTCAGGTCTGGGTGGTGGAGCAGTTAGCAGTGAGTGAGCTTTTTCATCTCCTGCGTCTTTAAGGCACTCTGGGGGAACAGGATTTTCAGCACAGCTGCATTAGACAGAGGAAGAGACAGGAAAATGACAGGAAGGGGGTTCTCCTGAGGAAAAGCACCAGCTATGGGGCTGTTATCGACGCTGAGGCCCGGTCCCGAGCCGGTCAGTGGCCCAGAACCGTGAACCCGCCTGGCACCGTGACACCGTGACCCGGCACATCAACAGAAATGGAAGTGATACCAGCTGTGAGCTTCTACTGGACCCTGCGGAGACTTTTATAAGACCTCGCTGACAACACGCTGCAGATCCCGAAACCTGGACTGAGGCCGAGCCAAATGTGTGTGTGGGGGAACAATGACGTGCTTCCACATGCCTTCTGAGCTCCAGCTCAGGATAATTCACCAAGCGGTGACAATGTTGGAAACAAATCATACCTTGGTTGTATGCAAGTGTGTGTGCGCGTGTATATTATATTACTGTACTCGGATGAGCGGGAAGTGCTGGTAAACGTTTTTTCGCAGAGGACCCAGCTGTTTCTCCAGCGAGGACGCATGTGATCATCTCATTTTCCCCTGTTAATTTCCCAAACGGTGGCTGTGTCCCATTCAACTGAGGCAGGCAACAAAGCACAGGCAGGAAGCGCTAATCCATGATCTGCGTCATGCTGCAACAATGGCACAGTCCAGTGCTCACACACACACACACACGAACGCACAGCCATGGCCCAGTGCACTGACACCTGCTGTCTTCTGCCACCCAGAGCGACAAAGACACAGATAGAGAGGGAGTAAAAGAAACCCCTAGTAGCTTACATCTCTCTTGAGACCTGCCTCGAGAAAATGGCAGCACTTATAAACCTTATGAAAGCCAGGCTTTTGCTCCGCACGGCTTCGACTGAAAGGTGTGAGGGCGAAAACAACGCACAGACGGAGAGGAAGACAAAGCAAGTGAGCGAGCCTCTGAGCCGGTTATCCCTGTGATGGTGGCTGAAGCTGAGGGCAAAACAGAGGGGGTGGAGAGAGCGACAAAGAAAGGATGGAGGGATGAGCGGAGGGATGGGGACCTGACAGGCAGACTACAAGCCTTTTAACATCTGGGAAAGCACGAGCAGCGCGGCTTAATTATTAGAACACTCTTACTGAACTTAACCTCGCCACTAGACCGTGACAGGGAAGGGAGAGGAAGAGATGAACAGGAAGAGGAAAAGGGACAGAGAGAAAGAAGAGAATTTTCACATGGGTGGTTATTTTAAACTCCAGACGGGTTAACTCGGGTTAAAGCACATAATCCTTTACTGGGATTGTTGTTTCGGCACTTTCATCTTTCCTGATCACTTTTATCACTCGTGATGGCAACCCTCTAGCCCTTCCCAAACGTGTATGCGTGTGTGTTTTATGCATCCAACACATGGAAACACAAATACCCCGGTGCAATCTGCTGTTTGACAGAGACACGAAAAACGGGGGGTGAAAAAATAGTGTGTTTTAACAGCTGTCAGCGCATGTTGCTCTTCAGAGCGTCGGAAAAGGGGAAGAAGACAGCGGAATAACCGCACGCTCCTCAAAAAGATAGACGCCGGCGAATAGGGGGGGAAAAAAAACATGAAAACAGGAATCAATCACCGCAACTGTGGAGAGGGAGAGAGAAAGAAAGAAGGACAGAAGGAAGGGAGAAAGATAGAAAGAAAGAGAGGCGAGCGAGACGAGACGAGACGAGACGAGACGAGACGAGACGAGAGCATCGGAAGATAATTAAAGGCTCAAAGCCAGCGGCTGACGGACGAACGCAAAGTGGCAGCGAGACGATCGGTAGAGAGATAACTACAGAAATGCATCTCCATGCACGCTTTTATTTAGTTTTGTTGTTGTTGTTGGTTTTTTTCCCCCCCTTCCATTTTTAATGCGATCGCTAACATTTCAGGTGGAAATAAATCCAGTCTGGATGGAGCACTGGGGGTTAAGTGCGGAGCTGCCCCGTAAATCAGCAGGGGATTTATGGCGACAGGCCCACACAGCTCACGGCCTGGTCACGTCAGGAAGGAAGCCTGCGTGGCTGCGCACTGTTGTCTTAAGGATTTTTCTTTCTCTCCCCCCACCCCACCACCACCACCATCCCTCGTTTTATTTCGCCTGCTCAGGAAGGCAGCTGCTGTCTGCCTTTCAGCTCATCGCTCGTCCCTTCGCCGTCCCTCTACGCTATTTCATTTTTGATCTCTTTCTCTTTTATCTTCCGCTCTCTCACTTCCTCTCTCTCTCTCTCTCTCTCTCCATTCATACTTTTGGTCCGTTTTTCAGCTTCCCATGCAATTTTTGGGGGAGAATCCATAAGCAGACCCAGATGTGCCCAGGTGTGCCCAGATGTGCCACAATAAACACACAGACTTCACAAGACAGAACGACAAATAATACATCTACCTTTTTCAAATCAATCTACAAAAAAAAAAAAAAGAGGAAAAGAGAACAGTTGTTGAAATAAACATGTTGTAAATATCAGTATTCTGCGCAGATAAGCCCGTCACGTTAGCCTTTATCAGCTGCACTGTTGCCATGATGGGGTTTTATAGCAAGGTTTCCTGGTTCACAGTAGAGAGGCTTATTCATTGTGCTCTCTGCCGGAATTATTTGGAGATTCAGTCTCTCTCTCTCTCTCTCTCTCTCTCTCTCTCACACACACACACATACCATGTGAGAGGATACCACTCACATTGTGACAAGCAGCAGCAAGGTACCCAGTCAAGGGGAACCCAATTTAAGTTTCTTCTACTCCGGGTTCTAGAAACTCAATTGCATTAGGGCCCTTGGTGGGCCTGGGGTTTAATCTAATCAGATACAGCTCCATAAAAGAGTGTGTGGTGTGTGTGGTGTGTGTGTGTGTGCGTGCACTAGTAGCCCTAGTTTTAGTCTCGTACTCATTTTCTCCTCGGCCATATTCCCAAGCCGGAGAAGGGGCGTGAGCCTCCTCGGCTCCCTCCTTAATCCCTTCTCGTGTTGCCCCTTATCGCATACTCTGAGCATCAGATTAATACAGGCCGGAATTAACAGCTATCTCGGAGTTAATCTGAGCCCAGACGGAGGCGTCATAATCCCACCACCTAAACGGACATGTCCGGGAAGGTAAGAAAAAACCAACATCATTCTGTACGGCAAGTACACTAGCTCAAACACGCCTTCAATCAAACGAGAGCCTCTCGGAGGAGAAATCCTAGATGATACGTGTGCTTCTCTTCTCTCGCCTTCTCCTTCCTGTCTACTCCAGGCGCTGGGTGTCATTCACAACCCAGCCTGCCTGCATGCCAGCCTCTTTATCCGATCAGTCTCAGCTCGCTGCCTCTGTCTCTCATCTGTTCGATCAAGGGTGTTTCCATCTCTCCTTTTCTCCTCCCAGCCTCCTCTTTACTCTCTCTCTCTCTCTCTCTCTCTCTCTTTTACACTGCTGCCTCTCCCTGACCTGCCTGCCTGCCTGCCTGCCTGCCTGTCACATACAGTAGAAGGTGTGTATAAACACACACTAAAAGAAAATAATTGAAATGAGAAGAAGTCCACAAACATTGTGATGGCAAAGACAGCGTGAGAGGAACAGGAAGTAAAATGAAAGACAAACCAATGGAGGGACAAAAAACGGCAAATGTCATAGAAGAAAAAACGAGACAGCAGGCAGTAACGAGTCATGGGTTTCACACACACACACACACACAGACACACGGACACACTTAAACACACAGTGACAGTCTCTCTGTCAGCCGGTGAGCTAAACATGGGTGAGTGTAGTTACCGTGGAAAATGTGTGTGTGTGTGTGTGTGTGTGTGTGTGTGTGTGTGTGTGTGTGTGTGTCCATAATTATAGGAATCTATGACAGTTTTGACCTGGCCCCCATCAGAAATATTTTTCGCCACCATGATAGAATTACATGTGTGTGTGTGTGTGTGTGCGTGTGTGTGTGTGTGTGTGTGTGTACCTTTGCAAGTGTGTTTTCACTCTAATTCCTAATGTATTTGAGTAAGAGGAGTAAAAATGGATTGCTTTCAGTAATACCACTGAACTCCCTTCCTGTAGTGTAGATCCCTTATGGATCAAACCTCACCAAACACACACACACACACACACACACGCACACACACACACACACACGCACACACACCCTATTTCATATTTCATATTTCATTTCTCATCTCTCTCACTGTCTCTTTCACACACACACACATACACACACACACACACACACACACACACACACAGAACCCTTCCATTTCATTTATGAGTTGTATCTGTGGAATTGATCTGAGCTAGAGGAGCACCGGGGCTCCCTGTCCAAACATCGCCACCAATCTGGCTGTGACACGGACGCGGTCTCCACACCGTCCTGCTCTAATGTGTCATACGGACGAACTGGGACACTTAGAGCTGAGTGCTGTTCAAAGTGCTGTCTCAGACGTCTGCACAAAATCAACCCGGGATTTGGCTTAACAAGCGATTTCAAGTGTTAAATGAAACGAGTTTAAAAGGCAGTGTAAATGCGCCGTGTGACTGCTTTAGTGCGACACCATTAGTTATAGACATGAATAACAATAATCATTGTTACTTCCGTTATTATAAATGTAGTTGTGTTTAAATTCTGTATTTTTTTTCTCCTTACATAATTACATTGGGTAATTCATTTATACATGATGCATACAGAATCCTTTTTAACAGCATGAACAAGTTACTACAAATTTCCTGTACATTTAACAGCTTCTTTGTTTAATAATACAAACTGAACATGTGCATGCACATTTTTAAAAACTATGTGTGTGTGGTAAAGAGAAAAAACGACTACTCACAGCGCTCAATGCGGTCCTCGGGGCTGGACGAGGCCTCGCGGTCGGACAGCAGGCCGGAGACGGCGAAGATTTTCTTCCCGGCATCTTCCACAGCCTTGAGGGCACCGGGTGAGCCTGAGGGCACGTGGGCACCGCCGTAGTCGTACTCTTTACCCTCGGCGTCTGAGTAGCGCAGGTGCGGAGAGGCTTCTGCCTCCAGGCAGCCCTTCAGGCGCTTTGCTGGAGTGAAAGCTGATTGGTAGACACCTGAGGCCGCATCTCGCTCTTCTGGTGGTGACGCGAAGGGCCGGAAGGCTCCGACGGCACCGTGGTTGAGGACACCGATGGACGGTGGACAGTCCAGGCCAGGTGGCGCAAACTGGTGGTGCAGGTGCAGGAGAGACGGCGCAAAGTCACGACCACCAAAGCCAGGCTGCCGGTGGTAGACGGAGGCGAAGGCGTAGGAGCCGTTGGCGAATGGCAGGTGCACGTCCTTGTCTGAGACGGAGACAGGTGCGCCAAACGGCCGTGGCTGCTGACACGGGGCCGAGGCGTCACGACTGGCATCTGCTGTTGACGCCAGCACCATGAGGGCCGGAGACGCCAGCGGGCCAGGGAGATACGATGAGCTCTCCATTTTGAAGGCGGCTCGATGGTGAAGGTCCATCTTTGCAGAGAGTGTCGGTTGAGGAGGAGGGGTGAGCGGAGAGCTCAATGGGGCAGGGGGAAGGGGTGGAGAGAAAAGAGCGGGGGGGAACGGTATGGGGAGTATGGTGCCGTTTGGGTCCGTCCTTTATACTTAGAATGGGTGCCTCTTGCTGGCAGTTTAAGCTTGACCAGGATCGTCCTGTGAAAGAGAGCAAGACATAGTAGAGCAGGTAAGGCTTCTGGATTTGCATGAGTCTCATACATCCTTTTGACCTCCTGCTGACATTCCACACTGATGACCCCTATCACTTCCTAGACATCTCCCAAAAGGCAAAAAAAATAATAAACTTTTTTACCCCCGGAAACTTTTTCCCTCCTGCAGATCTGCGGCCGAATCACATATAAGCCTCTTATTCCTCCATCTCAGCGGCGGTAGAGCGGAGCAGCGTCTGAGGCTGATAAGTCCTCGCCGCTCAGATCAGATAAGAAAAGCAGGCCTCTCCCTACCAATGGGATTCTCATAGTGATAACATATCTGCCTGCCATCTGCACAGGAAATCTGACTGAATGAATAAATTAGTCGCACTTCACCCCTTGACCCTTGCCGCCGTCCAACGGACCACGAGCCCCGTGAGGATAAGATGAGCCGACTGGCCGAAGTGTGAGTGGATTTAATGAGTCAAAAGAACTTTTTTTTTTTGGGGTGGGAAGAAATCCTGCACGTTTGTGAGTGAGTGAACAGTGTGTGCGTGTATGCTGTTTCAAATCCCTGTGGGGTGACTTGAAGGTGATCTACTATTACAAGGTAGCCCGGGAATGGAATTACACAGAATTGGTAATTGATTGTAATTATCCAAACTCAATGCACTGCTTGACTACCATGAATTGATTATTCTAAAGGCTGAACACTAAGACTGCACTATACATTAATTACTAAGGTACACGTATGCACTGCAGGGATGATGATGATGATGATGATGATGATAATGCGCACGAGATGTTTTTTTTTTTTTTTTTTTTTTTTGTGGTTTTAGTACAAACTTAAGAGCTGCATGTTTATAAAAAAAAAAAACTAACTAGGGAAGAAAAAAAGGAGCACTTGATCCGTCTGGAGAATGTCTTCCGTGTTGTGTGGTAATTCACGTGCACGCTGATGTTTCAAACCCGCGCGCAGAAAATCAGGCGGTGTTAAAGGGGAATTCACCCGGGCATTTTTACACGTATCAGCTGTGCAGAACACTCACTCGGAATCAATTTTATAACCTGATCTGAACATCTGCAAATCTTCTACACGCAAGCACATGCATCCCCACCTACACACTCTCTTTCTCTCTCACACACACACTGTGGTCCCTGTAAAGAGCTTTACATTATCACATACATGGCAGGGGAATGTGCAGCTTTTCCGGTCTGTGGAAAATGGGTTACACTACACCGCTCAGTGCTGGCCAGGAGCCCAAGAATCACATTACCCGCTGTCTTTTCGCCCAATCTAACCAGCACCTTGAAAAAAAAAAAAAAAAAAAAAGCGCCGGTATCAAACACCCTGCTCCTTACACTCTCGCGCTTCTCACCACGTGTTTGTCACTGTATCGAATCTCTCCCCTCGGAAAGAGCGCTAAAGAATGAGTGTGTCTGGGTGTTGATAGCAAGGTAATACAGTGGTAAGTACCTGGATATTTCAATTTTATTATCATTACCATCAGTGCAGCCAGGCAGTGTGAAACTGACAATCCAATAAACGGACATGCGATATCCCCCCAATGGCAGAGGAGAGAGAGAGAGAGAGAGAGAGAGAGGTAAGTAGGCTAAGTGTTGTACAGATGTGCTAATCATTTTTCTTCAGCTCTGCGGCTGGTCTGTCTGTCTGCCTGCCTGGTACCCTGACCACACACACACACGCACACACACACACAGAAGCCCAGTGTCCCAGAACAACCAGAGGGAGTGGTGAGTCAGCCTGACACACACTGACACGCCAGACAGTGTGTATGGTGTGTGTGTGTGAAAGAGAGAGACTTTGACCAGGTTTTCTCGACCCTCCAGCATTCTTTGCGAACATATAATTTGAGCTTAAATGATTTAAATTGAATCACGTTTATCATTTTATTATAATCATGCATAATCAATACATTAGACTGAAAAGACTAATACGATTCACATGTATTGATTATGCATGATTATAATGAAATAATCAATCCTGTACATGTGAATCATAATAAACTTTTTTACACCGAAAAGGTTCAAAGCCTTTAAAGATACATTGTGTAACATTTTTCCGCTACACTTCACACATAAATCCTGGCATTCTTTTTAAACAACGCCGTTACAGCAGTGCAATGTCAGGCCCGGTTATATATTTATTTACAGCATTTTTTTTTTCCCCACTCAGAAGACAAAAGTGGCTCAGAGACACAATAATAAAGATAAGTAGGGAGACGTCAAGAATAGATTTCCTCTGTGCACTCTGGAGAGCAGAGGAGATGAATTCAATTTCATCGGAAAAACCAAACGTTCGCCGCTTTCGACGGCATGCCCGGATCGAGACTTAAAAATGTGGGTTTTACTTGAGGAATGTCATTCACACCATGGCTGCCTGTCTGTCAGTGTGTTTAGCGATTGTTGTCAAGCGTGAAAGAGCCACTCTTACATTTTATTACAGGACAGGGCAGACACTGTCATTCAATACTCAAAAAAAAAAAAAAAACCTGACACACAAACACACACGCACACACACACACACACACACACACACACACATACCCAGTCACTCTCACTCTGAAACACATACACATTCACTGTTTCCCAGTCTCCAAGGAGATGAGAAAAAGACAAAACAGGCAACTGAGCCGAAGCATGTGCATGACTAAAAGATTTCATGCCAATTACTGGACAATGTTCAGTAACACCACAGATCAAATCATGCTCTATTACTCAAAAACAGTATTAAATACAAATCATATCGAATAAAAACGCTCGGTAAAATATTGTCACAGTGTGAATATTCCTATCACACTCTAGGCTTTAGGAGCTTTACACAGACTAAGGCAGCCGAAATTGAGAGCTAAAGCAATGTTTCAGGAAACGACACTAGTGCCAAGCAGATTTTAAGCAAACTTTGCTACTTCGCTCTTGAAAACTTGTCTCGACTATCTAACAGCTCTCCAGGACATCCTGGTCTTTAATCACCTTGGTGAGTAAACTGGTGTTTTCCCCCAGCCCGCAGTCGAGCTGCTACTTAACAGAGGCAGAAGCAGAAACACACTTGAAATGGAGGTCGCCTGTTCCAGCACGCTGGCCCCAATTCTATCAGCTTCAAATATTTGCACTTAGAGATGCATGCGGGAAAAAACGGCGCATCGCGGCTTACAGGCACTCAGCGTTGAGAGAGAAGCGCTGTAGGCCGAAGGACAAAAATGCAGTCGATAGTATTGAAAACACAGCCCGGGCTGCCATTCAGAAGCACGCAGCTCGTACATCCTGCCGAATTGGAATCAGACCTCCCTCCAGTATGAAATCTAAAACGGGACAATTCGATAATGTGTCTCAGCTGCAGAATGAGAAATAAGAAAAAAAGAAGAACGGCACCTGCATTCGGCAGACATGAAAGTGAGATTTAATGTCAGAGCGAGCACGCGGGCGAAAGATAATGACACTTGGACATCCAGCAAACTAGATCAATACTGGTCGTGCAAGCTGTGCCTCACCACTCCACTTCACTATCAACAAATAA
The DNA here is from genome assembly GCA_030014365.1 of Clarias pachynema. Classification (NCBI taxonomy): domain Eukaryota; kingdom Metazoa; phylum Chordata; class Actinopteri; order Siluriformes; family Clariidae; genus Clarias; species Clarias pachynema. The sequence continues at coordinate 27,175,313 of JAQMYL010000001.1, read as the reverse complement.
ATTCCCCTCAGTGTATGACACACAATAAAAGCTGGCGATAAATAGCAGTAATCAATCACTCCTTTATTGGATCTTGCCATGTGCATAAGCACAAGTGGGGCCCGTCGCTGAAGTTTCACTGTCTTTTTTTTTTTTACTCTGCTCGCAGAATTTGCACAATTTACTCAGCGAGTGACAAAGCAGAAGTGACACGAGGCTCGGGCTGAGCTCGGATTTGCTTTTTCAAATAAGGCTTTGCGCTCGGCTCACCGGGCAACATTGATTCATTGTGAACAAAATGATTTTCAAAGTTTCCTGTCCTGCCTCGGCTATTCGTTTTAGAGGCCGGCGGACTGTTTGTCTCATCCCACCCACCTGAGCCAACTAATTCCTCACTAAGCCCAGATTATTTGCAAGGTGTCTGGTTCCTCTGTGCTCTGAGCCAGCACTGGACTACAAAGAAGTCACCCCACCCACCCCTACCACTGGCCACTGCTGCCTGAATGTGTTACACACAGACACAGATACAGAGAGAGAGAGAGAGAGAGAGAGAGAGAGAGAGAGAGAGGGAGAGATTTACCACTGATTTAGCCTGCGCACTCTACAGATGCCTTCTCCATAACAGGCACATAATGAGAGTGCCAATCATTTCCTACCAACATATACGTTCAACAAATGTTAATGATTTAGTATATTTGTGGAATCAGTCACCTGGTGATACAGCAATGTGTTTCTTCTCACCAACCTTCACAGCATTGCACTGTTAGTTGTTATCGCCACTGCAACCAGAGCGAGCAAATCACTCACATCTCTCCTGTATCCATGTAAATTTCATTTACATGTAGCAAATATAAGATGATATAAGATACAGGATGGAGTTTAAATATAAGACATGTCTGTAAGTAGACCTATAAAGATATACTGTTTGGAATAGAGTAAATGACATTTGCAAATGTGTCCATTGGCGAGACGGGCCGGTCTCAGGCTCTCTGGGATGGTCATAAGCAGCACGAGAAGGAGAAGTTGATAGATATCTGCCTCTGATCGATCTCGGCCAAATGCACTGCTAATGCCTTAGGGGAGAGAGAGCGCAAAATTAACTTAACTTATTCTCCAGCACTGAAACTCCCATTCGCATCACTGGGAGACTAGAAGAGAGGGGAAAGCAAAACACTTACTCGCTCCAAAAAACTGATGTGCTCGCACTGCCTGACTGAATCCAATATGTGACAACGAAGTGTTTCGATTCAGCGTTTTCTTTTTGTTAGTTTTTTTTTAATGGAGGATAGATAGCCTAAAAAGCCCTCTGTTGTGAAAATTAATTTAAGATGATTTTGATTTAAATAGAACATATCAGAGAAGGAATATTAATAATAATAATAATAATAATAATAATAATAATAATAATAAATAATATAGGAAATGTTTATGGATATCAATCCATGTGCTACATTTATACTAAAGTGTTTTATGCATGATGTTATTGCGTAGGAAATGGAATGGAATTATGAATTTGGAACAGGAAATATTAATGTAGGCAAAGAAATGTGTCACATTTTAGACATGAATTTGTGTTTTTTTGTATAGTTATTATAAGAAAACGAATTAGGCTATATAATAATAATAATAATAATAATAATAATAATAATGCATAGGGAAATTTTTAAAACAATTTTTGTATTCTATTAAATCGTTTAAAAACATGGCCATAAATTGTATCATAATGAATAATAATAATAATAATAATAATAATAATAATAAAAAATAATAATAATCATCATAATAATAATAAATACGGAAATGATTTTCCAGGACTAAAGCATGAGAGTGAGTGCGGTCCAGGCGCCCTGTTTTGTTGTAACCAAACAAAGTGCTCTTCAGCACCATAAAATCTGAAATGTTCCGCTTGGCAATGAAATGAAAAGAAAGCTACACGGATCAGGCGTGTCTGGGAGCTCCAAAATAATACGAGACAAATTAGGGCGCGTTACAGGGCTGTGTCCCAAACCGCACATTACCTTCCTAAACGGTATTCAGTAGCAGTTCCAGCACAGACCCTTGAGACAGATAACACAGTGGGGCTTTTGGATCTTTTGGTGCAGTAATTGTTTCTGTCCTAATATTTTTGGGGACCAACTATGTATTTAGAAGGAAGTCTTTAAAAGGCTCTAATGTGCAGATCAGGTCCCACCTTTAGAGAGGTCTATTTAGTTATTTATTAAGCATCATTCTCTCACTCTATCTATCTGTGACTTTTTTTCGTAGTTTTAAATGAACTTATCTGAAAGCTTTGTGTGAGACCAAATTGCAATGATTTCAAGGAAATGAATAGTAATCATGCCACCATGTGTAGGGAAATGAGTAATGCTTAGTGTTTATTAGCGCATGCAAACACGCAAACACGCGCGTCTCTCTCTCTCTCTCTCTCACTGTGTGTGTGTGTGTGTGTGTCTGCTTTTAATATATGAGAGAAAAAAGAAGCCGAGCTTGTGCTTGTCGATGAGAACTAATGAAGCCGGGACATGTGAGTAATCTGCGCTTAATTTACTTTGCGCTCCGGATGGATTTGTCTTTGTCACTCCTACACCAAGTCTATAAAATATTCGCATTAAAATCCCCACACTGCCCTGGCTTCTTCTTTATTGTTTTACTCTTTTTCATCATGAGTGGAAAAAAAAAACTAAACAACAGATGCCCTTCTTCATTCATTATCCCGTTTTCCTTTCTTTCTTTCTTCTTGTTTTAAAATCCCACAAATCCAGATTAAAATAAACTCGTGCCACATTGATCCGGACACTGGAATCGGCATTTATTTTACTTCGGATCAATGCAAATAAAATGGGAGGAAAGTGGGAAAAGAAAATCCTGACACGCAGAAATAATCCAACTTTGCACTGATGTTTTTGTATTTCCCCCCTCTTGTGTCTATGTAGTCCATCCTATCCATGCGTAAAGGTCATTTCGATTATTTTTTAGAGCAAAGTATAAAATAAAAACAAAAACACGGTTGTTCAAATTAATGTGGCTGTTTTGTGTTTTATCACACAAAAATTAGAGTTATCCTAATTTTGTAAATACATTTTAATACCTTTGCTACTTAGACCGATTGCGCACATGTGTAAATTGAACTGCAATTAATAATGCGCATTGAACCTTACGCATTAAACCGAACTAATAAACCGATTGATTGTGCAGTATTTTTCCAAGGCAAAGTTCATCTTCCAATATTTATCCCATAATTCAGCTCCGACCAGCACGGCAAGTGTCAATAAACACATTCATCTTGGAATGTCATAATTTTTTTCATTATTGAATTTCTCTGAGATGAAACAGGCAGCAGGCGCAGATCTGAAGCGACGGGATTCAGCACGGTCTATAAACGTTTCCATTCGGATCATTAACATTTATGAAGCGCGCCACAAACAGAAATTACAAGAAAAGGGGGAAATTATGTGACAAAGAATTGTTGCGAATAGTATTAAATCACACCGGATATGTTGACATAAAAGAAATGCGAATGAATTTAAGAAATAAGCATCAATGAACAACTTTCTAATAAAGGCGCATTTCGTTTTATTATTAGAATTTATTAATAATAGTTACAGTTGTAATATATTAATATGATATGTAATTATTCTATATATATAATAGTATAAATTTGTATCTACTATAATGTTTTTTCTCCCTTGATCCTTTTTGCTGTTTTTTGTTGATCTTGTTTTTATTTATTTATTTATTCTTTTATTCACTCTTTATTTCTGTCTATTTATTAACTATTGAGTGTAATCATGTAGTGTTTGTGTGTGCTGAGAGATAATTACTGAACTTCATTAATATGCAGTTGTCTAGGAGATATGAAAAATATGCAGGCTACTTGGATGAATAAAAAAATCCACTTATAGTTTAAACTACTTTCTATTTTATTAATTTTGAAAACAGTTTCTTTTACACTAATAATAAATTAAATATTCAAATTAAACCGATAATAGTTTAGATGCCGGTTGGCATGCTATTGCACAAGTGCATTTTAATCAGTATAGCTTTTTTCTACTGACCTATTCAATTCATCACATGATTAATTTGAAAACAACTGATAAAAATATTTTAAAATCCTAAAGAAATTTTAGTGCAAATTAAATCCTTTTTAAAAAAAAATTTATTTGGATAATAACGGTGTCCAGAAAAGCAAGAAAGTGTGTGTTTTTGTTGTTTTCGTTTTGGTGTACAGGATGTAAAACTTAGCAATTATCCTGTTTATTTGAACAGGTGTTTCCTCACGTTGGACAGCACGGGATTATTTTTTTTCATTCAGCCTAGTTGTGTGTGCTGAACTTGTACTAATGAAGCGCGCATCCTAACTCATGGATCCGTTAAAGAAGTGAAAAGTCTTCTGAGTGTGTGTGTGTGTGTGTGTGTGTGTGGCGAAGAGCTCGAGCTTGTATATGCATGGGTGTGTATAAGTATGCCGGAGCGCGCGCGCTAAAACTTGCTAAAATAGTTATTTCATTATGCGCAACATGGGTTTAGTCGTGCTCCTTAATTCCCTGAGAAAAAGTCAGTAATTAAAAAAACAAAAAACAATATTTCAAAGTCTATCTCTCACCAAAATGACACAGCAGTTGGTTTCTGTTCGATTCTAGAGATTGGGACTGCTACCCCTTACGAGACAGCCACTAAGGTGAAGTGTTAGTGCGTAAACACGCGTGGTTTTGCACTAAAAACTTGACGCACCCACCATAGAGCGGTCACGGTTTACTTGTTAGTTTCTTGGATTTTTAAATCGTGCTCCTTGGTGATCTAAACAGCGCTCTTAACTGCTTGGAGGATTTGTCTGAAATCTACTTTATCCACATGGGGAAACTGCTTCAAATGAAGTTAGTCTGTGCTGCGGAGAGACAGGGCATGGCACGAGTCTGTGCAGGTGTTTACTGGAAGCGCGTATTTTCTTATACATATATATAATATTTGTTCTTTCGAGAGAGAGAAAAAAAAAAGCAGATTGAGACTTTTAAACTCATTACAGTAACTCTTCCGTACCTGATTAATTAGTTTTAATATATTAGTGTCACAGCAAACCATTGACTGGTCCTTAATCAAAGTAACCATTGATTAAAAATGTGATCGAGGACATAATCTAGTGTCTTTGCGCGCTGGAAATAACGAAAAGAATGTCCGATCAAAGCCAGAACTAGCATGTGACAGATGCTAAGTATCCAGATGTTTGTAAGAAAACCTATTAAGACATCTGTTAATGCTAAAACTGTACTTTTAAGCAGCGCTTGGTTCGTGTTTTAACTCACTAATCTGACTCCCCACAGACACGCGACTCTTCGGCGAGTGCGAGTTCCCTGAGAATTAAACCTAAACACACGCATACACACACACACACACACACAAACACACAGATATACATACACATAGGCACACAAAACACCGCAAGATCGCCGTAACAGTCCGAACGCAGGGCAAAAACATCTCTGTCACAACATTTCGGAGCAACTTACGGTGTTTAAAGTATTTCCTGGACAGATCCTGGGCGTCCTTTTATCCTGCACAAGCGAAACTTTTTTTCGTTGTCCGTGCCAGGCGCAGAGAGAGAGAGAGAGAGACAGAGAGAGCCGCGGAGCATGCGAGGGGAGGAAAAAGTTTGCGCGCACAGCCAAGACGATCGCCGTGTGAGGTCGAGTTTTCCCGGGTAGTATCAGTTGCACGTATCGATGAGGGGGTAAACCGTGCACGGACACACAGAGAAGAGAGACAGAGTGTGTGTGTGTGTGTGTGTGTGTCAGAGAGAGAGAGAGAGAGAGAGGTGGATGTGTTAACGGTCCTGGCGCGCTGTGTTGGAGGTGCAGTGCTGCCGCTCAGCGCCCGATCCGCTCACTGACTGACCTGCTTCTCCTCTTCTCTCAACACTCCCCCCATCAGACCGACCCCCCTTCCTTCCCTTCACCGTGTTCCCCGAGGGGACTTCGGGGCCGTTTTGGGGGCGAATTAGGTTCTCTCTGAAACCCCGAAGACACTACGCGTAAAATAAAGTCCGAGAAGAAATGAAAGTGCGCAATGGCGCGCGCGGGGGAACCGGGTAAGTGCGCTTCACTGGTGCAACGCGTGGGCCAGTGGACACTTGGAGTGTTTTGTTGGACAACCATGTAAATACCTTGGTATTGGTGTTATTTATCTGACCACTTGTACATAAGCTCGTCCACAAAATCACTAGTTTAAATCATCATCTATCTTATTGTACAAAACTGGATGGCATTAATACACTCGAAGATACTGTATAAATGTGTGTGCGAGTTTAATTAAGCTATAATTTCTAAATCTTTGCTGAGATTTTTTTTTTTTATGTCACTGAATTCACATAGATATATTGTAGAAGACATGTAACAATCTATGTGCCTACATGGAGACAACAAATGTCACGGATGTTTAAAATAAATTCTTTATATGTTGTCTTCTAGTTCACTACGTCCACCGGTTAACCAGGACCAAGGAAAGGACTGAGCCTGATTGAGCTCGAACAACACTGACAATTTGTCCACGTCTAAACACAAAGTGTGACTAATAAGACGTCAAAAACATTCAGCCATCTATGGAGCTGTTGTTTTTGGACATAATGTCTGGGACACTAGTGTGGACTGGGTGAGTTTCTAAAATGAAGTCCCTCATCAATCTAATCCACCTGCTGGAAACAGCTTGAACTGCACCGCAGTTTAGTCACATTCAAACCATGCGACCTAGCATGTAACCTAATTATGCATTTGGCCTTTCCAGAACCTCTTTACACAGGTAAAAGTGAAAATCTGATGCTGGAAGTGATTTTGTTACAAAAAAAAAAGAAATGCTGCAGATACACACACATGCCTCTACCCATTAGCACTCTGTTGTGTTGTTAATGCGCTCAGCTGGAGCACGAGGAGGAAAAAGGCCATCCGCAACCCAGGTCCCTCTCCATTCAAAATCAAATTTCAGCCCTCAGTCTCTTAAACATTGTTTCTAAATGGACTGGTGAAGGCTGGCAGAGTGGTGAGGAGTGCTTTTGACGTGACCGCTCCTTTTACCCAGGCTTAAGCAGACATCTACTCTTTCTCCCTCTCTCTCATTTGATTTAGGGCATTTTTACATTCTCTCTGGACTCTATCAGATAACCAACATGTTAAGATGGCTCCATTATAAGCAAGGCAAGGACTCTGGAGATTTAAAGTTGAAGTACAGTAGCTGAAGGGGCTCATTCATCTGCAAATAGGCTCTTCTCACTTCACTATTCGTGTGCTAACAGCTCATTAGATCTATGTAGTGTCATAGGGATTTAAGGTAATAAAACTCCACACCACTGCCATGTTTTATTATGTGTAATGTGTCATTTAAATATGGGGATAATTTTTTTTTTAATCCTAGTGAGTTGTTAAATAAAATGCAAACTTCTGTTTTTTTTCCCTCAAAAAAAAACTCAAGGTTCAACCTTGTTTAGAGTAAATTGGACATGTAGTATAAGGGCTGCAAAAACAGTCAATCAAAGCTGACAACCCTTTTAAAGTTGTTAAACATGTTATCTCTCTTGTATTCACCAACACTCACCCATTGATGCTTGTTTCCATGTTCACTTATCACCGGCACAAAAGCGACTAAAAGCAAAAGCAAGCGATCAAAATTCCCAGCACTCAAAAGAGACGCACATGTCATTGATTCATCCGACTTCCTGAAGTGTCCTGATAATGAAGGGCCACACGGTAATTGAGCAAGTCATTGTTTAGAAGTAGTTGGCACCTTTAATAACAGAGACATTATTTCAACCCATCACTCCAGTCTTAATTATTACTTTTGCAGCTCCGGCCCCGGCGGAGTCAGAGAAAAGATGGCTCGTGTGATACGGCAGTACCGGGGAGTGCAGAATGCCTCCTTATTATTGTCTTGTCAGATGCATGTCTCACACAGCTATTCATTTCTGTCACTTAACTGTGGAAGCGTACAGGGTCGTAAGATGTGTTAAATGAAACGGTGTATTCCTCTTTACCCTGCACAGAAGAAGAACATCACTATTCGACCATTATAGTGTGGCCAACTGACCAAAAGTCTTAGTGACTTCTTGGAGTGTGTAGTCGATGTGATGTGATTCGGCTTCAAAAAAACCTGACAGATGCTTATATGAACATTTCAGTTTAACAGCTGGAAAGGAAAGTGCAAAAGTCAGGAGAAATGGATGGAGTATGTGTAACAGAGTGGGAGAGAGGGAAAAGATTTAATGAGTATGTCCAAGTGGGAGTCTCTATTGTGACTCATTTACTTGTACTTTCTCTCCCTCTCTCTCTCTCTCTCTCTCTTTCTGTCTCTCCCTCCCGCCACCTGTCTGATGTGATAGTGCACTTTTGAGGCCGCCTTACATTAAAGAAACCCTGGCCCAGCATGGGAGCTGCATGGGGCAGATCGCCCTCCTCCGCTGAAATTACATTAAGGGCTTCCCGTCTTATCTTAGTCTCAGACCCGAAGACACGCGGCGTTCCCAGCAGTACGCCAAGGTCTGCTGCACCATCCAGCTGTGTGTGTCTGCCTGCGCAGGGGGGCTCAGAATAGAACACAGACAGGATGGAGAGAGAAAGTACGCAGAGTATAAGCCATCTCTAAGTGAGGCAGTGCAACATGATCAAACAGCAAGAAGTGGAAGGGGTTCTAAAAATGCCAGAATCCTGCTAGACACCCCACCACCCTGACCACACAACACACTCACACACACACACACACACCTGCTTCAAGCTTTCATATAGAACAAAAGTGCATATGTGTGTGTTACAGTCCAGCCAGGGGAGGGGGTTATAGGTTTTGACGAGCAGTGGTTTTATTTCCTCGCTGTGGTGGTCTACCAGGCATCCTCTTCTTCCTTCTCTCTTCGAAAGAGATGCAATCATAGGAGCGTAGGCGGAGACTGAACAGCCCGGATCACCCAATCAGGAGTCAGCACCTGGATATGGCGTACTAACTCCCCATACATAAAATCAATGATTTGTTTAATAAAGACAGAGCTCATAAATGTGTTAATTTCCAGTGACGGCCTACAAATCTACAGGGCCTTGTTATCCTATTTGCTGCTCCATTAGTTGGGAAATGATAGAGGGAAAACTGGTAAAAAAAATAAAAAATTAAACCGTAGCTTTGTTGGTGCGATGGTAATGGATCAGTGAGGTTTCTTTCCGGCTCACGTTTCCAGTTTCTTACTTTGAGATATTAGATTCGGGTTTGGGTTTTATACTACATTAATATAATGTGATTTGTAAACAGATCTTAACTTTGTAATCTTAACAAGAAACTGCTTTCAAAAGCTCGTAGATTTTTACCTGCTGGATGGAGGAGAATGCATAGTTAATGTGATTTAAATCAGCAATTATTAAAGTGTTTATTTCCTTTAGGTATTAAGAAGTGTATACAGAAGAGGACAATGGATCGAATAGTAAAGGTATAATAATAATAATTGCAGAATACTGTAAGGAATAAAACACAACACTGTGCTACTGTGTGACAAGGCTCAATGCAAAGCAGATTATTTTCCTACAGAAGCAAAATAAGTGTATGATTTCTCTTATATCATAGCCATTTCCAAAAATTTATTAAATTCGATTCTTTTTTTTCAGATTGGGTGACATTAAACAACACAATCTGTGTTAATATATTATGTCTTGTTGAAAAAAGGTATTTGATTATACCTTTGCTTATTTGTTCTTTATAAAGCAAAAAAAAAAAAAAATCATCCACTATACCAGTAAAGCATAACAATTAGCTCTAAGTGTAAAACATTACATTAACTATTTGCGCATCACTGTATGCCACCATGCTTAAACACAATCTTTACAGTCGACATTTCCATTCCATGCTTCATTAAAAAGAGAACAGGAGAGGAAAGTCAAAGAGTGTGACTCTGCAGCGCTGCACACTAGCACTCCCTTTCCCTGCACCGATAACAGGACATTATTAGTGCTTCCATCGTCCACCGCGTCAGGCATCAACACTCATCTGTCTGTGTGCAACTCAGCAATTAGGGGACACACAAGCAAATGCCACCCATGACCTGGAGCACAAGCCAACTGACAAACAGGCAGCGACAAATCCCAGGGTAATTTAGAAGCCCTTCGCTAAAATCTCGTTATTTGGCCATTCAGATTTAGCAGCTTGCCCAGACAGGGCCATAAACTCATCTAGCTGTGAATTATTGAACTGACAGTAAATTGGTGTAAAGCAGAATCAACCATGTTTGGGTGAGTAATGAAGTTCACTAAGCGCCATAGATTTTTTTTTACTGAACAATCCAAGCAAGGGTCACGTTATTTTATTTTTCTAAATTATTCCGCAAAATGTAAAAAGGTAAAAAACAAAAATACTTACTGTAAACTTTAGGGATGTGTGTTGCCACCTCACGGCTTCAGAGTCTCCAGTTTGATCCTAAGCTCCAGGTACTGTCAGTGTAAAGGTGCTGTATTGGTGTGGGTGTAACAAACACCCTCCACTTAACAAAATGTACCAGTAGGTGAATTAGCTTCTCTAGGTGTAAGTGAATATGATGGTGCAAGTGTAAGTAAAAAGATGGAGTTTATACCCAGCTCATGCTCAGTGGGATAGATTTTGGATAGTTCACCATGTTCCTGACCAAGATGCTGAAATTCAACGAATGAAGAGATGTTGCAAATCTTGACATCCTAGTATCCAAGGTGTCTGTTTTTTGACTGTACATTTAAAAGAAATTTGATCATGTGATATGATATGATATGATATGATGTGATGCCTTTTTCCTTGGTTGTCACATCATGTGTGGTGAGCTAGCCTTTCTGACTTCATGCTTCACAAGCCACCAAACATCAAAACCTCTGGTCCAGTATGGACAACTTATCCTCATTAATATTTCTTTTGACTGCCTTTAGCTTTGATTACAACCTACAATGTAGCTCTCACAACCGCTCTTTCACAGTTTGAGTCCTTCAATATAGCTGTGCCATCAGTACCGAAAAGCTCCATACAGTAGATGTGTTAATCAGGTTATTCAGTACATTCAGGTCATCAGACTTCATTTTATTGCCACATAAGATTGCAGAGTCTAGACCTGACCAACTGAAGCAAACCCAGATCATATCACTGCCTCCAGAGGCTTGTACAGTGAACACTATGCATGACGTGTGCATTGTCCCTTCTTACCCTGACACACCCATTGCTCTGGGTACAGGGTCAATCAGGGCTCATCAGACCACATGACCTTTTTCACTTTCTTCAAAGTCCATTCATTATGTTCCATAGCAAACTGAAGGCTTTTGTTTATCAGCCTCACTAACAAGCAGTTTTCTTATGGCCACATAGCTGTTTAGTCCCAATCCTGCCAGTTCTTGTTGCATTGTGTTTTAGTGGAAATGCTCTTACTTTCACTATTCAACATAGCTATGTTTTATATTGTTGATTTGGTTTTTATGATGCAACTTTCCAAAAGGCTTAACTGATCTCCCATCACTGTCATTTATGGGCTTTTTTTGTCGTTACCTTATTTCTTTCACGAAAGTTGATGGGTCAGAACTGTTTTTCCAGGTTTTAATAATGCATTAAACAATAAATGTATAAAATTATTATGTTGAAATTGTACAGTATCAGTCAAAAATTTGGACACAAGTTTGGATTGATTTTCTACATTCTAGAACAATATTGGATTTTTTTCTTTTATTATAAAATAACACATATAGCATTAGGTGATTAAGTAACAACCACAACAGTCAGTTGTTATTTTAAGAAATGAAGGTCAACAGTTCTTGCACCATGATAAAACTGGCTTTCATGAAGACCATCCCAGAAAAGCAAGACCTAAACTTACCTCTGCGGCAGAGGAGAAGCTCATTTAGAGTTACCAGCCTCAAAAATCACCAATTAACAAACAGCACCTCAGATTAGAGCCATTATGAAGGCTTTACACAGCAGACACATCTCAATATCAACTGTTTAAAGGAGATTATTGTATATTTTAGATGCCTTCAGCCTTGATTTAATGTAGAAAGAAATAACAATCAGGAAAGACCATGAAATTAGAAGGTGTGTCCAAAAGTTTGACTAGCAATTTTTTCAAATATATACACAAATGAAATTTAGTTTCACACACATCCTCCTTCTTGGTCCCATCAGGTCTCCATCCTTTCCAAAGCAGCCAAGATAAAGAGAATATAGAAAATAAAAGGAGGATAATATAAAGATAATATATTACACAGATTGTCATATCATATGGCTGCGTCTAACTCAAAGACTGCTTTCATACAGCTGTGAGCCCACAGCTGTCCTCAGGTAACTCAAGCAAAGCGCCATTTAAAATCTAACCCTCTGGCAGGAAGAAAAAAGTCTGCTTGTGCTTTGTTTAAGAGCTCATGCTCACCGAATTCCCAGCCCGCTTGTATCTCTTAACCCCTGCGCTTGTGAGAAAAGTGACTTTCCTCCACAGAGGGTCTTTAGTATGTGTGTACAGCATACGTGCTGCATCAGTTTTATGGATGCTGACTGATTTTTTCCCCCTTGCTCTTTCAGAACTAGGCACCCTGGGCTCTCACACCTCGGCTGGTGTGCGCAATTCAATGCGATGTCCACTTCTCGGCCTCTTATTTCCCTCTGAAAAGGAGAGCCTGCCTTTTGTGCACGTGTCAAGCCATCCCTTTCACCGCCGCCAGCAGCTAATCATATATCCTGCCAGAGCGGCCGTGTTTTACACTAAACCCCATTGTTCCTTCTGACATCTGTTTAGACAGCGTCGACCTGTTTATGATACAGAAACGACACAGTGTTATGGCTAAATCAATAATGTTACAGTAGCTATAAATGCATTCATGAGGACAGAGGAGAAGGATTGAATAATTGTATACATAAAAGTCATTGTACTAGATGATAAAGGCATGGAGATAAAAAGGCATTGATTAACATTTCGAAAAGGTGTTAATAAGACAGTTTCTGCTGTGAAGAGAGAGAGAGAGAGAGAGAATTTTAGCTGTCATGACATGTCCTTGTGGAGTGATTTCAACCGTGATGGTAATAACAATAATTATCTTCTGAGTGTGGAAAGTCAAAGACATGAATATTCTCATCCAGCCAGAATCCGGCAGACAAATGCTTTCAGATGTTTTCAGCTGGACAAATTAACTGTAATTGCACGCTGAACTGTTCCCGCGGCGTGAAACACCGTTGCTCTGTTAACCCGACGTTAAAAATGAAAGCGACTTTTAAGGTTTGCTTGTGTACCAGGTTTGTAGGACAACATCGTGGGGAAATTGCATTGCGGAAGCAAACAGAGAAATATGATTACAGAATAAATGAAAAGAGAAAATGTGATTTTTCTGCTTGCCGGCAGAATGCCTCTGACTTTTCTTTTTTTCGGGGGTGGAAGAAGACAGCGGAATTCGCTATCACTTTTGATTAACATTTGAGTTACTCTTCCACAGGCATTAGAGATCTGAAAAATGGTTATTAATAAGAACATAATTTCTGCAGATTAACCTCAGTTTGCCTTTATCCCTGCTCAGGAGACCTTTGGAAAATTGATCCTGCAAGATTGATGGATGTCCTGTTCAGTGCCTTGTCCTTGTGCCAGTGTTTTTGCTGTCTTCTCAAGAGGTCATTTGTTTAATGATGCAATTGCATCTCATTTTGGCACTTCTCAGTAATGTCACATTGAACAAACTCAAAAGATATCACATTTTTACCTTAATGAACGTCATAAGAAAGATGTGGTGCTAAAAGTTTAAGCCATGGGGAGTACTCGCTTTCCATGCGGAATGGATTTGTGAAAACGCCACTTAATACTTTTTTTTTTATTGCATTAAGTAAAAAAACGATAAAATATTTGATTGGTCTGAACTCCAATATTAATTCCAGTGAATAATGGAAAGCAAAAATCACAATGTTTCACATAAATTCTATTTATCTGGCTACTTCAGTTCATTAAATTCTCACATTCTGAGAAAACGTATGCCGTGTATCAATTGGTTCATAAATAAAGGCACTTTTGTATATGCTCCTACCATGCTGACCCTGACTCCAGCATGGAAAGAAGAGCTATTGGCTATCATAGGCAGCCATTTGGTGGAGGATGAGGAGCCGAAATGGGCCTCATTATGGGGCTGCGTGGTGCGGCCCGGTGTGAAAGATAAAGCTCCGGTAGGGCTCGCGCCTGTGCCGAGGATGCCTTGATGTTGACACAAAGGATATTAGTCACCCTGGAAGAGCAGGGGGCTTTGCTTTTCATTCCCATTTCCTGTCTCCCATTTAACTGGACTCACCAAACAAGGGCAGATGGGGCCTGGAGAGAGTGGACAGCACAAGTGTGTGTGTGTGTGTGTGTGTGTGGAGGGTAGTAGGAGGTGGATTATATTTATTGTTCATGTATTTTTAAAGAGGCCACCTGCGGTGTCAAATGTGTAAACATGGTTTGACCCAGGAAAGTGACGATAGGGGGAGGAAAAGGTAACCGATCTCCTCTGGGAAGTTGACTCGTGTCGCTCATTCCACTTTTTTTTTTTTCCAAAGTGACACACATCCACACAGCTGTTTAGTATAATGAATGCCCCTTATTATCACTTTAATTTACATATTAACTATTGATCACCATTTGATTTCCATTCGTGAATCATTTCAAATTGCTTTAACTCAGTCCTCCTCTGAGCAATTTATTTAGCTGTCAGGGCAAGTGTGTGATTTGTCTTTGTTTGTTTCAAAGAATACAAAACATGATGGAACATTCTAGAAACTTCGACGTCCTTCCTTCAGCTGTGGTGAAAAATGTATCAGTTCTCTTTTGATTCTCTTTTAATTCTCTTTTGATCCTTTTGGTGGTGAAAATATGTATTTTAATTTTTATATCCATATAGTGAAGATCTTATTCGATTTTCCTCAGATCTTTACAGTTACTGCGGAATCAATCAAGTGGAAAAAGCACAAAATCTTGGGTGGAGTTGAGGCTTGATTTTAGATTTATGTACTGTTACTTGTCCTGTTGTGTATTTTTTTTTAGATATTGGTATGAACCTGATCCTGCAATACAATTTAATGTACAGAAAACGAACGTGCAAAACCACATACAATATGAAGGCTAAATAGGGGGAAAAAAACTCATCTTGCAAAAATATTAGTGAATGTATTTTTGTATGTATGTAATACAGTCACAGGACTCTTGAAAGTCTTTACTCTGCAGTTGTTCTAGAGATCATTTGACACATGTTCATTAACTTTGACAATGAGTTCTGTCATCATTAAGAAAATTCAGCCCATGCTAATAAGCACTCGTGTCAGATTTAGAAGAACAAAGACGTGTAATTATCCTGTGTGGTGACCCTTGACCTCTGATCTGGGAGTTGGGTGTGGCTGGAGACCTGAGGGAAGAGCTTTGTGGAAGAAGCCAATCTTCACTCTCTGACCACCAACAGACCAAAGCAGGTTCTACATTGTCTCGATTTGACCCATCTTATCTTTTTAGCAAGATACTATGATGTAAGATAATGCTACTGTGTGTATCTGTTCAGTGCTATGGATCAAAATTCTAGTATCCACTTCTGTTTAAATTTATATGTAAAACAGATGTGGCCTAAACTGGAAGATTTTAAAATAATTAAATAGGATTCCCATCACTACGTCTTTGGATAATTAATAAAAGAAAACACTGTCAGCATGATGTGTATCAATATCACTAAAAGCAGTATAAAAAATAATAATATTGTGAAAGAACCATACATGCAATGATTGATAGTTTGGATTTCAACAAATGTATAAGCCTCAAACTGTTTCTTGCTGTCCAATCATGAATTTTTTCAGGTTTAATTTATAGTATTTTTAAAGGGTGCCAATAATTTTGCCTGCAGACATTTTTTCGCACAATTACCTATTCAGGGAAAAACTTTTGCAGGAATTAACTGCATAGACTCATTATATGAATGATCAATATTAGAATAATGTTTTGAGGATTTTCATGAAGGGTGCCAATAATTCTGGAGAAATATCTGGCACTCTTTTCTGATGAAAAGCATTTCAATGAAATAAAATAATAAATAACATCTGAATAATCAACAAAAGTGTATTGCAATAAAAATAAATAAATAAATAAATAAACCTAATAATTAAATCAGCATAGTGCTCATTGATTAACCTTTGCTGATCAAATTTAGCAGTGAATAACCTGAACATTATGCAAAAGGCTACATATTACCTACAACTGTTCTCTGTATTTTATTGTTTTTCATATCGTTAATTAATGCTAGTTTATTTAATGTTTTTATCTAGCTGTAAAATCATAAATGATCTGATAATTGCAGCGAAAGCTAAGTTTTTGACATTTCTTATTTGTCCAGCTTCTCAGTAAAACCATACCCGAAACTACTTTTGCCTTCAGAACTGCCTTAATTCTTCATGGAAGGGATTCAACAAGTTGCTGGCAAAATTCCTTAGAGATTTTGACATATTGACATGATAGCATCAAGCAGTTGCTGCAGGTTTCTTGGCGAACACCCATGATTTGAATCTGCTGTTCCATCACATCCCAAAGAGGATGGTTTGAGATCTGGTGACTGTCAAGGCTATTTGAATACAGTGAACTCATTGAAAGGTACAATAAACCAGTTTGAGATGATTTTACCTTAGTGACATGACGTGTCATCCTGTGGTCATAAAGGGATGGGTATGATCAGCAACATACTCAGGTAGGGTTTGACATTTACAGGATGCTCAGTCGACACTAAAGGGCTCAAAGTATGCCAAGAAAATATCCCTCACACCATTACACTAACACCACCACCGCCTCCAGCAGCCTGGACTGCTGATAAAAGTCAGGATGGATCCATGCTTTCATGTTGTTTACCGCACATTCTGTCCTAACCCTCTGAATGTTACAACAGAAATCAAAACTCATCAGACCAGGCGTTTTTCCAAACCGTCTATTGTCCAATTTTGTTAAGCACATTTGATTAGTAGCCTCAGTTTTCTGTTCTTAGATGACAGGAAGGGCAGCCAGTGTGGTCTTCTGCTGCTGTAGCCCATCTTCTTCAAGATTCGAAGTACTGTGCGTTCTGAGATGCTCTTGGCAGACCTCAGTTGTAGCATGATGTTATTTAAGTTGGTGTATATCTATCAACTCGAACCAGTCTGGCCATTCTCCTCAGACCTCTGGAATGAAGAAGGCATTTTCACCCGAAGAACTGCCCTTACTGGATATTTTCTCTTTTTCTTTTTCTGTAGAAATCTTAGAGATTATTGTGTGTGAAAATCCCAGTAGATTTCCGTAAATACTCAGACCAGCCCGTCTGGCACCAACAACCATGCCACGTTCAAAGTCACTTAAATCACCTTAAACTTATGAGTTGCTGCCATATGATGATTATTAGATATTTGTGTTAACAAGCAGTTGAACACGTGTTCCTAAGTGGCTGGTGAGTGCATATAATTTCTTATGTTAATAAAGCCTACATCATTCTTGCCTGTCCCATACTGCTTTAACTATACCAATGCTTAATTTTGTTGAATTTTGTTTTGCAATAATTTGTGAATCCACTTAGGCAGTACGGTGGTGTAGTGACTAGCACTGTGGCCTCGCACCTCAAAGGTTGAGGGTTCGTTACTGCCTCGGGTCTGTCTGTGGAGTTTGCATGTTCTCCCCATGCTTGGTGGGTTTCCTCCCACAGTCCAATAATATGCAGATTATGTTGATTGGCATTCCCAAATTGCCTGTTTTGCCCTGCGATGTATCCTGTACAGGATATGTGGTATTATTTCCATGCGTCATCCATCATAGGTTATGTTCATATTAGTTCACTTATCCATATTACCTGAACATATTAACAACTATTGAATTTTTGGAATATTACACATGTTGAAGAGGAGGTCACCCAATGTCCTGAAAAACACGAGAGAAAAAGGCTTCTCTCAATATTTTTACATCATTTTTAAATGTACAGCCTATTAACAATTAATATAAATAAATAAATAAATCATGTATATTTTATGCATATTATGTCCTCAAGCCATTAGCATATTTCCCAGTTAACTCTTTCTTTCATTGATTGCCATATGGCTGCAACTCAAATAAGGATTCCAGTACATTTTGGCAATTGATGAGTTAACCACGTTTTGTATATTTGCTAATTCTACCCTAACAAAATCAATCCTGTAACCTATTATTAGCACCAGACACACCACGCTTTTCACACCCTTACTTAGCTCTGTTCTTATTTCCAGCCAATGATGCAGTATGCTGGCAGCCATGTGGGTGGATGGCTTGACCCTTGACCCCTAGCTGTGCACAGTTGCCATGCCCTGCCTGATGGCACAAGGGTTAACATTCCCCAGAGAAGACCGTCCCCACGAATCCATTGATTCTGAAGATTACCTTTCGACACGTGCAGGTTAGAGACAAGAGTGACTTCTGTCACCTTTGAACCTTAGCCTTGATGCTGTTGGTTGGTCTGGAAACCAGTCGCCTCGCTGGAGTCGGTGAGCAGAGAGACATGCGTAGAAGTGTGATTAGAAGTCCACTGAACAAACATGGCCCCCTGTATTGAATTCCTGTCGGCTCTGTGAAAACCGGACGTGACAGATGTAATTTGTTTGTCCCGTTGCCTTAATTTAAGGTGATATCTTTAAGCACAAGGCAGACTGTGTGAATTGGCAGGTGGAATTGGGTGTATATGGGAGACTGGGATTCAGAGCGGGGCAGAGATGAGGGAGTTATCTACGACACACTGGGTTACTGTCGACTTGTCTTCTCAGTGGTTTACCACATGCTTGCGTGAATGCCAAACCAAAGGCCTTCGATATTTAAGCAGGAAAGACGCCTCCATTAAAGCAGTGGCTGTGCCACTTCATCCTACGAGTGAGGAGGAGGAAGAGGAGGAGGAGGAGGAGGAGGAGGTGTGGAACCAAAGAGATGGAGGGTTACAGAGGGACACAGTGTATTAACCAGGAGTGAAGGCATCATGTGAGTAACAGAGTCTGCTCAGAGTGAGAGAGCGAGAGAGATAGAGAGAGCAATGGAAAGTGGGAGTGAAAGGAGTGTGTGTATGTGTGTGTGTGTGTGTGTGTGTGTGTGAAAGAGGACACTGGCGGACAGCTACAAGATGGAGTAGCAGGATGCGGGAGATAAGCTGTCGAGCTGGAGACAGTGTGTGACAGTCCTCGAAGCGGCAAGCAGGCGCGAGTGTGACAGGGAATACAGAGAGCAGCATTATTGTTTAAATCATTGATTGCTTCCCTCCTCCCCTGCGCCGCTGACGCCCGTGACACCAGAGAAAGAGGAGTAAAAAAGCAAGCCCACGCTGCACTCTTTGTTCTCCCTACCTTCCACTGGATGCTCTCGCTGCCACCTTTGTCCAAACCTTAGCTTCTTCATCTTCGCCTATTCTCTCCTTTCTGCATCCACACTTCTTTTTTTTTTCTGTTTTGTTTTATTTAAACTTGAATACAGTTTTTTTAAAAAGCATATTTTTTAAAGGAACTTTGGTTCCTCATACTCAACTGGTAATCTATTCAGCAGCACAAAGACTAGGCTTATAACGTTGGCACATTGCTTACGAACAAACAACAGGCTTAGTCTTCTTAGTGAGGCATCATCATAAAGGAAAATTTCTTTCTACTCTGCAACTGCTTGCAATGGAATAGATTTCCTGATACAAGACAGAATTGGGTCTTTAAGTTGTTTCGGTATAAAATGACAACACTCAGTCGGTCCAAATCTCATTTGTGGGAGCTCTCTCATGACCCTGTGTGCGCTCAACACTAACAGAGATCTGACAGTGATTTAGAAAACAAGTCCCAAGAGTGACCCTACAGCCTTAATCACACCCCTCTCTCTCTCTCCCTCCCTCTCTCTTTCTCTCTCTCTCCTGGTGTAGGCGACTCTGAAGGAGTGCAAGTGTTGGGCAGAAAATGGCTAACAGTGACATCCCCCATTCCCTCCCTTTCTTTCTCTCTCTCTCTCTCTCACTCCCTCTGTCCCTCCCTCCCTCCCTCCCTCCATCTCTACCTCCGCAGGCCGCCTGTCTCTCCGGCTCGCCTGGAGCCTGACACTGACGTGACACTCGTGAAATAATTATGAACCAAAAACACTGCTGACAGCAAACAGCCCGCTCCCCTCAATGATGTGTCACCCGTGATTAGCATGGGTCCTGCCATCCTCGCAGCCCTCAGGCAGCGGCAGAGAGAAGGAGAGGGAGGGAGAGACGGAGAGCGAGGAGAAAGGCGATGGATGAAGGACGGCGAAAGAAAGCACAGCAAGAGAAAGGAATGATACATAAGAAGGTAGAACGATAAAGAGGGGAACAGAAAGGTCGGTGCAAAGACAAAGAGGAGGAAGAGAGAAAAAGAGTGAGGTAGAGATAGAGAGAAAGAAAGAGGGAGTGTGATAAGGAGGGATAGATGCCACGCCATAGCCTATGGTCATGCGGGAAAGCCTGGATAGTGACACCTGTATCTGTCGCCCGCTGTTAACAGACATATGCCTCGCTTCGGGCCAACACAGATCATCACTAGTGGCTTGTGATGTGAAGGCCCTGCCCTTTTGCCACTAAATACCAAAGGTCATGCTGTGTGTGTGTGTTTGTGTGTGTGTGTGCATGTGTGTGTGAGCGAGAAAGAGAGAGAGAGAGACAAGAGGAGAGATATATAGTTCTAAAAATGCATTTTAAGGTTGTCTGAGAGTTTTTATAAGTAATGCACTGGCTTGTTTACTTGCCCATCTTCAGATAAATTTTTTTTCTGAAACATTCCTAGACAGATACTCATCCACAGTGCACAAGTAAAAAAGGTTAGATGAACCTGAAATACAACCTTGTTTACACTACACCACTTCTGCATGCGTTTATGGGGTAAAAAGCCAGCTGATGTGTAGACACTGAGCGAGCAACTCCATAAAGCTGACTCGGTCTCTCCTGCCTCGGCTGCCAGGGAGAATTTGTCCGACGGCACTGAGATTGATAAGTGGATTTAGAAAGGCCCTCTGCTATAGGAGGTAAACGGCTTTGTCCCCACGACTCGAGACATAAAGTGCTGCATGTACATAACTCTTTCTAACAGAGAGCAAATCCCGGCGAAACAACTTGTCTGAGTGGACAGTACATTCCGCAGCAGTATATTTGGAGATAAATCTAAGATGATCAGCCATGAAACACTCAACATCCTGAGCTGGGAAGAGGCCTGATTTAGAGGGCCGGGACTGTTGTGTGTCAAGGAGCAACAAAACACACAGCGCATGAATAAGATGTTTGGGTTTGTTTTGTTGTTGTTAATGGGATGGGTTTGGGTGCTGAACTTTATGGTTGGAATTCTATTCTGTCTGAAAGATATGTATAATTATCTATGTTTACATGGACAATATTTTTTCATTATGATTTAAACAAGTCTGATGATCCAAACTTAACTCGTAGACACTGATGTGATAAGATGGGCATTTATGTGCACAAAGCATTTAATCAGTAATGGGAAGAGTTACATCATGCAGTTTTATTCTAATTGATCTATTATTCCCATTATTAGTAGAATAGTAGAGCCATGTAAACACATCTACTGTCATCCGATAGCAATCATTTTCAAATGATCCTAGTCCCAAAAATGACCTGAGTAGCCTAGTAAACTGACTTTATTAGATTCTATCAACTTCTATTTATTAAGTTTTTATCTGCTGATTTTTATGGATAACAACTCCACTGTGAGAAATCCATATGCATTGGCATTCTGGCTAAATGATACTTAGTCTGCAACATTTACAGTATACTGTACATATCTCGGTGGCGTGGTGCCTTGGTATTTACCACTTTGGCCTCATACCATCAGGATCGATGGATCAAGTCCCGCCTTTGGGTCTGTGTACATGGAGTTTGCATGTTCTTCCCATGCTTGGTGGGTTTCCTCCAGATACTCTGGTTTTCTCCAACTGTCGAAAAACATGCAGGGTAGGCTAATTGGGATGTCCAAGGTGCACAGAGTGAGTGAGTGTGTTTTTGCTTGTGTGCACTGCGATCCATTGGCTCACTGTCCTCGGTGTACCCCGCCTCATGCCCCAAATCCCCTGGGATAGGCTCCAGGTCTCCTTCAATCCTGTACACAATAAGCAGTAGAGAGAATAAGTAATTTTGTGAGGGAGTGTTCATACCTCATAGAAACTATGTTTACAAATACAACTCTCTTGAAAGTTATTAATTTGCAATAACAAATTTACATGATTTGTTAGCTAAGGAAATTTTTAAATAATAAATAAATGTGTCCATTACAGAGACCTCCTCAGCAGGAAAATGACCTAACTAGCATTATTTTTGATTAGCTACAGTATGTAGGTTTGCCACATTATATTAGTCATACTTGTTAATTAGAAAGTTACTGTTAGGGTGCTTTCACACCTATAGTTCGATTGCTTTAGTCCGCACCAGTCAGAAAAATGTTACAATGTAGTAAACAGA
>JAQMYL010000001.1:27128896-27139993 GCA_030014365.1 Clarias pachynema | reverse complement strand
ACATTGACAGATAGATGAGAAGGTGTGTCCAAACTTTTGGCCTGTACTGTATATATATATATATATATATATATATACAGTACAGGCCAAAAGTATATATTTATATATATATATAAACTTTTGGATACTACAATATACACCCTGCCACGTGTCATTATCTGTAGTGCTGAAGTTTTAATGTGGATAAAAGAAGAGGATGTACATTCGGATGCAGTGTGTCATTTTACATTTGCCTATATGGAGCACATTGCAAATGTCAAGTCACAAGGGCCTGTACAGACAAATCGTTTTTTGAAGCCCATGATAAGAAGACATAACTAAATGGAACATATTAAAAAGAAGACAACAAAACAAAGCTTATCCAATAAATCATACTAACATTGTAACAAGTGAGGAGGAAATGTAATTGACAGTTTTTAATTAAACCTTAACATCATGCTCATATGTCTATGATGGTTCTATGAATTAGCATAATGATTTCATATTTCTGTGGCGATGAGCGGCTTCTGCTGGCGGGATGTGAACAACACTAATAAATCATGTTTGGATACAGTAATGTAGTTGTAGCATATTCTTAAGCTTTACTGTATAACTGTAGGCCTGATGGAATCATTTAAAGACTTCTGGCACAAATACATGACAGATCAAAAGTTTAATGTTGTGATTTTGTAAGGCATAATCTTGTAATATTTTATTTAAAAAATAGATATTAATATGAGTGTACCCTGTGTTTGAGGCGTACCCCTGGGACTCAGATGTCCTGTATTAGAGAACAATCTAGGATGTCTCTTGAGGCTACCCGTCAGTGTTTAAGCACACTGTACCTCTCCCAGTCCACTGGAAAATATATGCGGCAAGTCCTGCAGGGGTAAAACATGTAGGCCAGGTTAAACTCCACAGATGTGGAAGAGACAGTTCAGCTCCAGGTTAGTGTTCTTGCATGTAGATGTGAGTAATGTGGGAGAATCCATTATAATGTAGGCAGAGGCAGTTTGGAAAATGATGGAGTTAACTTCCTCTCTGGTGACCCAGATGTTATTGATCATATAAGACCAGGAAGCTCTACCTTCCCACACACAACTTCTTTTGATTCAGTTCCAGGTGCTTCCATAACCATCTTGATGGCTCTTTGCCCAGTTGGTTATAGGCATTGGTTGGCCAAGCCTCTGTCAGACGCGGATAGTAACTATGTACATTTACTTCGGTGCTGTCCTTAATCACATATATGTTCTTATTTCACATATCTGTACTTTACTTGAATAATTTGATCAGAGAATACTTTTTACTTTTACTCCACTACATCCAACAGCAAATATCTGTACTTTTTATTTCACTACATTTCTGCATGCCATTGTATTGCATAACCACAATGAGGCGTAGTATTTTAAGTGGCCATATCGCCACCTGTTGATTATTATGTGCAATTGTGCGATTTGACAGTGTAGCCGGTGTTTAAAGTCAGAAAACACCATCAGTTATTTTATCATTTAAAAAAGGCTACTGTAAGCTAAATATATTTGAAGGTGACTACTTTTGTACTTTTATTCAAGTAGAATTATGATTGGGGGACGTTTACTTTTACTTGAATAATATTTTTCCTATGGTATCTCTAATTTTCCTCAAGTAGAGGATTTCTATTCTTTGTCCACCACTGCTAGATGTTACTACAACGATAATCTATAATCTACGATGTCAGCATGCTTTGTCCTTTTCCTCTCATAGGCTTTCTCCATGTATTCCTCCCAAGGGATGGTAAGAATGCCTTGGTACAGTATGCATGCACTCCCTTTCATAATAGTGACAAAGTTGTTCCTAGAAGAAGATTACCAAGTTTGAATACAAGGAAACTCCCTCTTGATTATGTATTTTTAGAGACTACAGTCTCTATTTATGGAAAGGCTGATAGGCTCCATTATTAGCTAATGTCATTTTGAGCCAGAGAGTAATGTAGAGGGATCTAATTGTGGGAAGCTGAATGCCTTTTTGACAATGTTGGCTATACTGCATTATAAATACAGACCCAACCTTCTGTATTACACATGGCTACAAGTTCTTACTCACCTGCTTTGTACCACTAATGAGTGGGTATTGTGGTTTCCTGTGATTCATGTAAATATGACAATGATTCAACCTCACGAATAGTGGAGGTGGATGCTACCATCTGTGGTAAGCTTCTGTATCTGTTATCTGATGAACTATTGCAGCCAGATATCAGATTTCTTCCAAGTCTATTCATTTCTTCTTTGGGTTCAGTCATCAGGACATTAGGAGGAAGATCACAGTCTATAAACACTAAAAAGATACAAACAAAGGTGCCTCATAGTTGGGAAATGTCCCACTCATAAGGATTGTTGAAGCAGGGAACCATCTCTCAGAGTCTTAATTTAGCCTTTCTATCTCCCCATTAGATTGTAGATGGTATCCAGAGGAGAGACTTACATTAGTGTTCAACGCCTTTCAGGAATGTCAGGTGAAATGAACACCTCTATGAGACACAATGTCTTTGCGTTATTCACACTGATGAAATACCTCATTAAAAAGCACCTTGACGGTCTCTATGACAATCAGGAGGAATAGAACAAAGTCTTAGGAAACTATCTGACAATAATCAGGAAAGCGGCATAACACTGGATTGCAGGAGTAGTTGTAGAATGCCCTGCAATATGGGACTGTAGTCAACATGCCATAATGCATATCTTGGGTGAGTCAGATTTTTTTGAATTAAGCATTATCAACATAAAAATACTGTCACAACAGAATGCTTTAACGTTCTGGCTGCCCACATCATATTTAGTTTCAGTTGTACTGAATTTTGGGAGTAATATGCACAAGGATGGATTGTGGCGGGGTGAGCATGAGACAGAGAAAGCAAGGCTTCTTTGCCATTTTTGAGGCACCTTGAATACAAAGGACAGAGAGTGATAAAATTGTACTAAAACAAAAACAGTAGTAAATTGTTCACTTAGGTCTTTTAATTATTATGCTCTCATGTTTTGTCTGCTTTTGGCCAGAACATAAGCAGACCAGATCTTACCCCTAAAATGACTTCCTCTAAGAAGATACCTTCCCCAGGACTGTTGCTGAGCTCCGGCCTGCTGTGCTTAACCCTGCTGTTCTCTGGAGGGGTATGGCTCGGCACGTGATCTCATTTACATGAACACTGAAACAGCACATTCTGAAAAGGAGTGAAACAGAGGGTAAAAAAAAAACATGATCTTAGGGATGTCTCAGCGGGAGCAGTAACACACCCACTTTGGAGAACCTCTGAGGTTTCTTTTCATTTGTTAAAGAAATAGCAAAATATGGGACCTTTAAGCACTCACACTTTGTGGATTTAGTGATATTAGAATGGTGCCAATCATACCGAATCTATGTAATAATCTTCAGGAGAGGTTAAAGATGCTGAGAAATATTTGAAACTCCTTAACAGTAGGAGCCAATTACTTACCATTTTCACTTTGCCTTCATCTCTTTGTCGACTTTATGTGCTAATATTTCTAAGAAAAGATTTGGTGGATTTGTGGAACCAATATTCCTTTAGATATTAGATATATTTTTATCAGGAATGTGTGAGCAGACATCTTTCAAGACAACGCTTTAAGCTTGAAATAGCTTGAAACATGTGATATCGAGCAGACTATATAACACTATACTATATAGATTAAGAAATACTCTTATATGTTCATCTTTATTGTACATGCAGATAATTTTTGATGAACTGCTTAAGTCTAAAGCTTGTCACAGCAGGAACTAGCCATAATAGATATGGACAATTTTCAGTGACGGAGCGCAGGTCTCTGTAACTCATGTTAGGGTGGAAAATACCCTTTTTTTTTTTTTAAAGCAAAGCCCTGCTTTGAGTTTGCTGGCCACAAACTCTCATGGTCAGTGGGGAAGTAGTTCACAACTTTGCTGAGCTTGGTGAGGTCAGGTGGGATTTGGATTTCTTGGACTTCTTTTGAACATTATTAAACTGTTCATCCAGGACTGACAGGGTGTCACTAAGGGGTTCCAAGCAGTCCATAATACCCTTACTTCACAAACTGGGATACTTCAATGCTGGCCAAGAAAAAAATAATTCCATTTTACTATGCAGATAATCAGTCAGTCAACAGGTATAAGTACTTGTAAATGTTCATCTGTAGTTTATCAGATTCTATAGAGGAGGTGTTTAACCAGCAAACCAATGCTAAGCTAGGGTAAGCTAGAACATAGGAGAATCTATAATTGCTGGGCAAAATCTTGGTCTGTAAATTTTCCTGCAGTTTCTATCGCAAAACAAATGCTTGAGCAACCCCTCTCTTTTCAACTAAAATGAAATGAAATTTAATGAAATGAAATGAAATTTAATTATGTGGCTTAAATTAATGAAATGGAATCAGATGTTTTCATGTGACATTCTAATAAGTGCCTTAAGATATAATAAAAAAAATTTTTGTTTATGGAACAACATCAACAGCAACCTCATTTCCCCTTTCGTCTGCTCCAACCATGCAGTGTTCACCAGTATACTAATCACTGGCCTGATCGTCTGTCATCATCTCCATCATCTGTTTCTCACAGGTACTTTTTTATGCTTGAATGTGTCACTGTTCAAAAAACATTCCCCTTAAAGTGTTCAGGTAAAAGGACTGAATAGAAAATACAGCCAAAACAGTCCTTCAAGAAGCCTGGAGAATTATTCCCCAAGACTACATTAAAACATACAAGAAAATCTGTCTCTTTGAAAGCAAAATTGAAAAAAAGAAGGATGGATCACTTTTGCAAAGTTCTGTATACTAAAAAAATACACTTGGAATATGTTTCATTGCATACAGTTATTGTAATAAAGTCATGCACCCACTTTTTGCATTCAACATTAGGGCCTAATGGGGTGTTCTTTGCAAAATGAATACAATATGTGATTATTATCAAGTCTCATTAATAGTTGAATATATTTTTGTAATCAACACTAAAGATGAGTCCTACTTGTAGTGTTTTTCTGCCTCCCAAAAACATGAATAAACTGTATATCTATGCAAACATTACTATGATTTGGGGCGAAAAAATTATTTACAGTATACCGTAATTGAGCATGCTTGACAAATATAAGGTCAAGAGAACCTGAATTTCTTTTAGGAGTAGGATATGCTTTGAGCAACTATCAGAAATTGGTTGGCATACTGTTTCGGAAGGTCTATAACAGTACCTCAGGATCCTGATACTTTTATGACACTTTTATGTTGGAAGCCTGGTCGGTGATTATAAACTGGGCTGTGGACAGTGGTACAGCCTCTGTCAAGTCCTTACACTGTTATGAGGATTGTGAAGCTGAGAAAGAACTGCTGACTGAAGTTGTCACATCCCCGCTGCATTCACAAATCTTTCTTTTTTCACAAAACAGACTCGAAGATCGATATGCAGATGTTTATAGTGCCTACAGTATTCAGCAAAGAATCAAAAGCACTCTCCGAAGACACAGGCCAAGAAAATGTTTTAAACTGTAGACGACAAATCAATGTCATTTCACAACCAGCATAAATAGATTGTATAGTAGAATGGTTTAGATGTACAGGCTAACAGGTGGGACATGAGTAGATTGACATTTAAATAGGAAAATGTTATTAGCAACAAGTGAAAGTGATGAATTACTGTAGAAGATACCATAAACTGAGGACCTAATTGGATGGTGATAAAGGTTTTGTGGTCTGTGTATATGACAGCAATAAAAATAAATTTGTTTGGTACAGATTAGAGTTAGTAGCATTTATGGGGTATATTTTCATTAATGGAAAAAAATTTTTTTTTTTTTTTTTTTTTTAATGAAGATGAAGTATCATTCGGAGATGCACATTTTCCTCACTGTTTGTAAATCCATACGGACTGCACTGGATAATTAGACTGAGAGGAGTGATGTAAAACCAACATATAACGGTGAGACTCTGACTTGAACCTGATGTGTGGTCAGAGTGATTCAGCCTCTGATTGTTCTTGATGAAACTCTCCCTCCCCCTTTAAGTCTGTCTCACTCTGTCTCTTTTCTTTCCTTCTCCCTCTTTTGTTCTCCTTGCACCTATTTATCACAGTGTGAAGGTTGAAAGAGATATTATTAATCCTGTGGAATGAAGGCAGGGTTAGCGGCATGGATCGCATTGTGAGAGGGGTAATGATAGGAAGACGTGCTTGGTCGGTGGCCTGTGCGGCCTTGATGAATGGGGATCGGAGGGGAAGTGAGTGGCGTTGGGTGGCGGCCCGCTGAGCCGTGCAGTATCCCCACATCCACCTGGTACTCCATCGCACACCCACACAACTCTTTTTCTCTCTCTGTCTCACCCTCTGTCTACTCTATATGACAAATTCCGGACCATTTTCTTTCTGTCCTTTTTTTTTTTTTTCATTCGCCTCCTGTGTACTTTACAACATTGGATTCTCACTATTAGAAAGATCAGGTGAATTATTGCTTTAGTTCGACTGATATGAACATCTTGCAATGACAAACCACTGAATAAGCTTTTATTTAAAAAAAACAAAAAAAATAAATCAAATGGGGGGATGTAAATAAAAAACAAATTTTTTCAAGAAAAATAGGAATACATAAAAATCTTTAATTAATCGTTACATAATTACTGCATACTTTTGCATAATTTAAATACATTTAGAAATAGTAATTTATTAATTCATAAAATTAGAAAAACTCATTTGTATTTTGTGGATTTTAAGCATATTTGGATTTATTATTATTATTATTATTATTATTATTATTATTATTAAAGATCCACAAAATGCATTACATTTGGCTCATGACTCTTGCCTTCTCGAGCCGAGCTGGCTGGCAAAGCATCGCTTGATAAATTTTCAGCACGAGGGAACATGATGGTTTCACATGCTGGCCTTTTAAACACACTGTCATGAGCTGACGCGCCAGGCCCGGGACGATGACAGCTCTGACAATGCAACAAGCCAATCAAGCCAGCTCTATTACTCTAAGTGTCATCTCAGTGGAAAGCTCCCTATGACTCTCCCCCCTTTCTCTTCAATGGGCCACTCACACAGCCTAGTTATATCTACTGTATAATGTCCATTACGCTCCTTTTCATATACAGTTTGTGACAGAAACACAGTGTTGAGTCTGTTGAATGATCTGGTTTAAAAGGACGGTTTATTTCCGTGGTGCTCATTTGGGTTTCAGGGGTTGATGTGTCTAGCGCACTGGATCCCAGTTGTTGTTTATTTATCAGGAAGGATTTTTTTTTTTTTATTCAATTGAAATGTCGGAAGATGTGCCTTTGTCTTTTTGTGGCGATGTGTATGATCCTGTTGACCCCTGCTTAAACTTTGCCACACGTACTGCTGCATTGGATCCACAGTTCTTTTAAGCTTATATATATCATATGTTAAAAAAAATTATGGTATGTTTACCCTTATAGATTATTGCCATAATGATTGATCATATTTACATATTGAAGGGTAACAGCAATAAATTCTATGTGCAGAAACCAAGAAAAAAAAAAGTCCAATTACTTATGGAGAGCTCTGCGTATTTCCGGTACTGTATACTGTACCTTTAAATGAATCATCTTCCACCACAGTGTTTATGACTGTTATTCTTTATTCTCATTTTTCTCTACTCTCTCATTCAGCTGTACTTTTCTACAGCAGGTTCTTTGTAAAGATTTATCCAAACCTATGCATTAATATAAACTATTCAGTCATTGGTTAAATAAGTCAACCCTGGTCATGGAGGACTCACATAACTTTTCCTCTTCTCTCATTATTAATCCTGTAGAATGAAGCCTGGGTTAGCAGCATGGAGCACATTGTGAGAGGGGTAAAGTAATTATATGGATATTATATATATACAGTATATATGTGTCTTATATGGATAGTTTTAACACGGCAAATACTTAAGACTACTAAGAATAGAGGGACTTTTAAAATACCTGCATTACTGTGCCACACAGGGGCACTTTGCTAGTGCTATGGGGTTGCAGGCATCTTTATAACAAAACACTGACTCTCCAAACATGAGTGCTTAATAAAAAATACAAAAAAGGAAGTAAAAAAAAATGTAAGTAAATTAAACACATAATAAAGAAATAATTAAGTAAAAACTATTTTAAGTTTTAAATAAAGTGGTGGACAAAAGTATTAAGACAACCATGTGTACAAAAGCAGGTGACATCACCAATCAGTTCTATCCTATCTGTGTTAATTAAAAATTAAACTAGTGTAAAATTGATTATGTGACAATGGTGTTCAGCTTCTAGAGCCATGGCCTGAGTTAGCAGCAGATCTAAACCCTGTTGGACGATGGTGAAGAAAGCAGTAGCCGTGAAGTAACCATCTTCTGTACAATCAAGGAAGCAATCAAGCAGGCATGGATTAAACAAGTGATGTCTTTTTGACTGCCATGTCCAGCAGGTTTTGACAAATAAACGACTTCATACTAAATATTGATTTATGTACAGCAATTCCATAAATAAGAATATATTATTCTTATTATCTTGAGTGTCATTATTTAAAAAAAAAAAAAAAAAACATTGAATTGCACTTTTGTTCCAATACTTTTGGCCACCATTTCATGTTAGCATGTGCTGTGCCCACTGACTGTGTTGGCTTTATGTTTTTAGTGAAAAAAATAATCAGTATATTTCATCAATTTATGAATTTATTTATTTAGTAATTTGGTTTGTCTGATATGCAAATTATAAATTATAGTATTCAAATATTGAAAAACTATGAAAAAAATCCATAATGAAACCACAGAAATGTCTTGGGGTGCCAGGACGTGCTATGGCTCTCCTAGGGGAAGCTACAGCGCCCCTAATTTCCCACCCTGGTACCACGCATGGTGCTGTATTACCATGGAAACCATCAAAATGCTTAAGAATTGGTGAAATTAATTATTTAAATAACACAATGATTGCGATTAGTTTGGTTAAAACTGGGGCAGAACATGACATAATGAGCATTCGAGTGACATACATTGCCATGAAACCCTACAGTACCATACACATTTTCAATTGATTTGTCTTATTTACAGCAACCAACTAATCCTTCAGATCCATTCAGTAAAATCAGTCAGGTATAGTTGCTTATCCAGAAGGAATTGTAGAAATCTGTAGCTTTACACATTTAAATGCTTCTGCCAGAGATAAATAAGGTGGAGTATAATATTGTATGTTAATTACATGTTGTAAGAGTTTAAAAGTACTGTATTGTATGTTCACTGACATTGTCCTGGCTCTAAAAGCCCAAAAAATATTAATTCAGTAGGCTGGAATTGGAAGCAAAAAAAAAAGCAAAAAAAAAAAGACTTAAACTAAATGTGTGTGTTCAAGAATACAAATCATTTCCCCCCAAATCACTCTGAAACAATAATAGATGAGCATAGATTTAATATAGCACAATATATCATTGTATTATTGCTGGATGACAGACGTAATTGAAAAAACACTCATTAGCGCTACGGTTGGCGTTTCATTCACAGTCTGAGCCCTCCAGGAGGGACAGGGATCGGCCGGATCATTCATCTTTGATGAACAAATCACAGGACACAGAATGATACATGGAGCTGACTAGCTCTTATCATATTTATAATTTAAAGACGATAACTTATGTGTGTGTCAGATTTTTTAGCTAATTGCATGGTGATGAGGATAGGTCTATTATTATTATTATTATTATTATTATTATTATAAATTCTCACTCCAGCATTTCGATCTGCACTCTTCACTCCTGAGCTTTTTCCTCTACCTTTCTAACAAACAAGGAAAAATGTCTCAAACCAAAACTCTTTAGATTCCCACAGGGCCCTGAATGCTAACTAAACAATACACTGCTGTCTGGTGTGCTATCCAAGACACGTTATTACCTGCTTCCTGTCCTCATTCAGTCCTATTACAGCTCTCTGGAGAAGTAGTTCTAATATTTGAACTTTTGGATGGTTGTGTTGGTGCCTGAGTGTGTTTGTGTCTGCCTCCTCCGCATTTATCCCATCAATATCTTCCTTAAAATAAATAAATAAATATTTAAAAAATCGCTCTTCTCTTGCACTTGCTGCGATGGAATATAACACGCCGCTTTTTACATAACTGCGGCATGATAATTATTAATAATATAATATTGAGTAACTGGGGCGCTCAGGACAAGGTGTCAATGTGTCTTATCCAAGATCTCTCCTCTATCATGCTAAAAGCACTGTCTGTTGAAATGGAGGCCCATTTCATTAAGGAGGTAATACGTCAGTCGAGGGGGGTTATTTTATACACTGAATATCAGTCACCTTGTCCATTAGCATGCCTCTCACGGTGCCTATTTTTGGGGAGAATCTCTTTCAGCTACACTGACAACCTCAGAATTGAGGTTCTGTGATCGTACACCTAACAAGCGTCAAATTAAACGGGAAATCTCACCTTTATGAAAAAAAAAAGAAGGAACATTTTTTAACATAGCAAACGTCTGATCATGGCAAACAAGGCTTCATTTGATCTTGTTTCAAAGGTACGAGCAAAGAGTGATCAGTAGCAAAATGCATTCCACACATTCTACACTAATATGCATGTAGGTTTTTTTTTTTTATTTTTTTATTTTTTTATGTTTTTGGAACAGCACAACAAATTCAAACCCCTTTCTAAACCCTGATATGAGATCCATGGTGTTTTTTAAAGAGAGTAGGAAACAGAGACAGGTGACACAATGACAAATTGACACTTAGATCTCAGTCTTTCTAAGTCTGGTCAGTCTGGTCAATCCATCACGCTGGCCAGGAGCAGAGTGTCTAGAGTGTGTGGAGTATGAGGCATCTGGCGGCATGTAGAGGTTCCATCAGCGGCCTCTGTGACAGTGCATAGCCCGGACTGATTATGTGTGCGTTTCCTCCACTGGCGCGCCATAGCATGTGATTTGGGGGGCTCGCGATCAGTGTATGAATGTAGGAAAGGCTGTGCCAGCTTGTCAGAACATTAGAGGCGCTAATGGAAAAGTCCCCCACATCCCACACACACACACACACACACACACACACACACACACACACACATACACACACACCTTACCCTGCGATGCTCATGTGAGAGTTGCATTACGGCGACCTGTCACACTCTACTGGCCACTAAA
>JAQMYL010000001.1:27117571-27128824 GCA_030014365.1 Clarias pachynema | reverse complement strand
TGTGAAGGGGGGGGGGATACTAGATGCAGGAAAATAGTTGCAGAAGAGAACGAAGCAAAAAAGATGGACTGATGGAGACAGAGAGGAAGAGGATAGCGAGAAATAAAGGGGTTTGGGGGGGAGAGAAGCAGCATACAAATGAGGGCAGCCTAAAATGTAAGAATGTGGAAGAGATATATAGGAAGTATAAAGAGAGAGAGAGAGAGAGAGAGAGAGAGAGAGAAAGAGAGGGAGGCTCATTATTTACCAATGAATGACGTGGCAGGGCTACAGGCTGCTGATGAGCATGATGCCCCATTGGCACGAGTGCTGGCAGCCCTGCCACCTCATCCCCAGAAAGCAGGCAGCAAACAAGCCGTCGCCCTGGGGGAAAAGAAATATACCCCCTCGGTATGTGGCAGCTGCTGACACCGCTGCATGGCACACATGCCCAGCCCAGCCCGACGGTATTATCCTCACTCTTATCTCTCCATGTAAATATGTGTTTTGTTATCGCAATATGTGCCATCGCGTGGCGGCAGCATGCTCAAACCTGGACACATGCAAATAGCGAAAGTTTGTTCAACTTGTTCGAGGAGAATCGCCCGATGAGATGTCAGAAGAGGAATAGCAATGGCAGTGCAGGGTCGAGCGGCTGTTGTTTGGCTGACTCGCGAATCGCTTTCAAATGAAGACCTCTTCCCTCGGAGCATTCCAGGGTCATTATATATGCCGTGACACTCACTCTGTGTCTAACAGTAGGAGATTGTGGAAAATGTGCGATACAAAAAAAAAGAGAGAGAGAGAAAGAAAAACTTTGCTCAACTTGCCATAAATCAGGATTCACTTTTCCGGGGACAGATTTGTCCTGTTTATTATTGAGAAAGAAAGATTTCCAAATGAGCCAAGCTCAGAGTTGCTGCTGCCCATTTGGTGCTGCCTGGCTACTGGTGACACTTATGAGATACTAGTCATCCTGACAACCGGCTTTCTTCATCTCAAGCCACCGTTTCCTTTCCTTAGACCTCGGCCAAAAAAGACGCTCGTGTCCATTATAGAAGCAGATTCCTCTACCTTAACCGCTTTCCCCACATCTCATCATTCATGCAGTACAGAGGCTATGAATGCATCACCTACCGCACCTCGGCTACGCTCCATGAGCTCATCAGAGGTGACAAAAGAGGATTCTTCTCCCAGTGGCCACACACACACATACATACACACAGAAGTGTGGCTAGTCGGCCCACTTGCACCAGCTCCCTCCACATTCTTTCGATCTCTTTTCTGCCTCTCCTGTGAACAGGGCCCTGGCCCAGAAAACCCCCTCTCGCTTGCACTCTCCCCGACAATCGCTTTATTGCACCTTATCGGGGAATATGAAACTGTGTTGCATGACATCTCACAGTAAGCTGAATAGATATGCCAATTCATTTTTTTTTCTCTC
This sequence comes from Clarias pachynema, assembly GCA_030014365.1. Taxonomy (NCBI): domain Eukaryota; kingdom Metazoa; phylum Chordata; class Actinopteri; order Siluriformes; family Clariidae; genus Clarias; species Clarias pachynema. The sequence goes on along the minus strand of JAQMYL010000001.1, from coordinate 27,127,401 downwards.
TCTCTCTCTTTTTTTTCTGCAGCCAGGCCGATTTGACAAGCTAGACTGCCCCTCTTGAAAAGCATCAGTCAAGCGCGCCGATGTCGTCCTGGCTTTTCTGTCTGTCTCCCCCCACCCCCCCCTCACCTCCCAGCTGTCTCCATGCTTCTCCTCTCCATCCTCCTTCTCCACAGCAATCTGTAAGCTTTGCCTCTTCGGAATTGAAAGGCGATAGAAAGAGTGAAAAGGAAAGAAGGGTAAGAAGAAGAAGAAAAAAAAGCACAGTGCAAAAAAAAAAAAAGTCTGGGTGGGGGCGTGGTGTTTGGGGGGAACGATTTAAGTATTGGAAATATAAAATGATAAGAAGGGTATATGGAGGCTGGAGGAGATAACATTGTGGATGGTATAAGGGGAAATGGAAGGAGAGAGAGAGAAAGAGAGAGAGAGATGGAGAAGGTGCTAAAGAGATTGGAGCCATAAGCTCCAGGTTGAGGAGATGACACCAGCACTAATACGAGTGTTTAAATATTTGATGCTGCTGGATAAAAGGGGATCGTCTGTGAACGGGATTGAGTGTCTGCAGGAGAATCTATTACGGAAAATCGGTCGTGATTTGACAGCGGCACGCCGGCCCTGTGTGTTCTTCCTCTGTCGCTCCCGCAATCTCCTTCTCCCTTCGCCACTTAAATGTTTCTTTGCTCTGCTTCAGCAAACGCTGATTATCCTCTTCTTCGGCAGACACAGGCTCGAGACAACAAGGGGAGAAAAGCAACTTCAACAGACAGAGAAAGGAACCGTATCAGAATGGAAGAAATGCAAGCCTAAGTCTAACACAACACATCAATACACTGAAAAATAGTGTAATGATAAGACTCTTTACATTCTCCCGGTTCCTACACTCTTTAAACGGATTCCTCAAGCGTTCTCTAAAGGGGCATTACATACATAACTGTTCCTATATTATGAGTAATGTGGAGTTTCTAACTCCGGTGGTGTTTTTAAGCATACACCTTTGGTAAAAACATATCACAGCAGTCAGCTTTATCTGCATGTATTTGAGCTGGCGGAGGAAACCCACCAAGCACGGGAAGAACATGCAAACTCCATCCACACAGACCCTAAGGCGGGAATCAAACCCAGAACCTGGAGGTGCAAGGTGACAGTGTTAACCATTACACCACCGTGCACCGTAAACATTTGTTCTAATGTACATCTAACTCTAGTGTACAGCACTATCTACATGCTTTTTTACATACTTAAAGAAATGTACAGTAGTGTATTTTTCTCTCCACTTCTGTCAAGCTACACATGCCACTCCTGAGTTACCCATGAGCCTGTAAGGTGCATGTACTGTACAAGTGCCTACTGAGGATACTTGAAGATGGCTTTCCACTGCATTTGATACAAAAAGTCTTTCTAGACAGCACATTGGCGTGTTGGTTACCACTGTGGTCTTGCACCTCCAGGGTTCAATTCCCACATCTGGTCTGTGTGCATAGAGGTTTCATGTTGTCCCTGTGCTTGGAGAGTTTCTTCCGAGTACTCCGGTTTCCTTCCACAGTCTAAAGACATGCCAAGTCTATGATTCCAAATTTACTACAGTATGTGTCTACTTTTAATCCTTGTGATGGATTGGCACCCTGTGCAGGGTGTACCGTGCCATGAGTCCCCTGTGATATGCTCCAGATAAGGATAAGTGTTCAAGTTAAGTGGATAGGATAAGTGTTCAGGATAAGTGGTATAGAGAGTGAGTGAGTAATTTCCTGTTAAATACAGTTGCACTTTTGACCATACAGTTATTATAGAAGGGATTTATTTATTTCAATTCCATTCAATTTTATTTGTATAGAGCTTTTAACAATTGTCATTGTCGCAAAGCAGCTTTACACAATCAAAAGAAATTAAAGAAGTTTGTATGAATCAAAATGATCAGATTGTCCCTGATGAGCAAACCAAAGGCGACGGTGGCAATAAAAAACTCCCTGAGATGACAATAGGAAGAAACCTTGAGAGGAACCAGTCTCAACATTCTCATTTAGGTGATAACGGATGGCAAAGAGTGATCTGCATTTATAGTTTATAATGTATTATATTTATAGCACTATCCAGTATCACCAAGATAATGATGGTTTCCCTTTTGAGTCTGGGTTTTCTCAAGGTTTCTTCCTAAAGTCACCTCAGGAAGTTTGGGGACACATTTATAAAATTACACATTTACTGTATAAATCTAAACATAATTCATCTTATATCCAGAATTTTAATCTGCCTTGTGAAAATATGATTTGTTAAAAGTGATCAAATTGAATAAAATTTAATTGATAAGCTACCATGTTTACTTAAGAACTTTGAGTGCCAGGAGTATATATTCCAAATATTATATAAGTTGTAAATATGGTAATAGAAGCAGAAATTGGAAAGTAGGAAGACCAGCAAGAAGATGGATTGATGAGAACGGCTAGAAAATATCAGGATAAGAATGAAAATCACCGTTGGCCTCCATGGTGCCTAGATGGAGAGCAGAGGTTCATGGATGGATAGATAAACAGACAGACAGGCAAACAGACAAAAATATGGTAATACATACGTAAATGTGTTTGAGTATGCTCATTTAATGTTACAATAATGCATTTAGAATATATTTTATCCTAGTGTAATTAAATTTGGAAAAGAGATTTCAGTTTTATAGTGATGGCAAAGCATTTGTTTTTAGGACATTCTGAGCTCAAACCAGCAGATTTCTTTCCCAGTTATGATTCATGTTTTTGTTTTTTCTGGCTTTGTTTCTCCTAGGGAATTTTAGGAAGCACATTTGTGACAAAGTTGATACTTAAATAAACGGGCATTCGGAAATCTCCTGAGATGTCAAAGAGAGATATTTGAGGAAGAATTTTTCCTCTGAGACCCCAGCAGCAAGGAAAGGTGCTTGAGTGTTGCATCCTAAATGGGCTTGGAAACTTTTTGATATGTGAACACTCTGTTGTGGGGCTCAATATTGTTTCTTTAAGGAGTCCCTCAGAGGAACAACCACGTTTCTAACATGTACCTAAAAAAACATTGCCTTTTCATCACAACTGTGTACACTGGTTAATGCATAAATTTTTGAAGAGTGAACGCTCGTTTTAAGTACAGTATACAGTAATATTCTGTCTGTGTAAACTCCTGTGTAAAGCTCAAGTCATTCTCATTCTGGTCTCAGTATTTATCTTGTTATAGCATTCCTGCGGCTGTTCTCTTTGGCACTTGCGGCTAAACGATGCATTTTCCCTTTCACCTGAACCTGATTGAGACCATGGCCTGGTCTGGTATGTGACTGATGTTGGTGCGTGGCCAACCTTTACCTCCACAAAATGAGGCCACTGGTCTACAGATTGCAGGTGTTACCCTTTGTCAAGCAGCCATGGCCTTTCCTCGAGCCAGAGTTGAACGATAGCATTTTCTACCTGCAATATATGGGCACGTTACTTTCTCTTCCTGGACAGAATGGTGGAGTGTACAAAAGCTCTCAGACGAAAACAAACACTTTGTTCCAGCCTCCAACATGGTTAATATCAAACATATGTTTTGGGGGGGAATTCGTGACTGTGAGGGGAAATGTATAGATTTTATTTAAAGGGTACTTAGAAGAACACAATGTTATTTATATACTCAATATCTTTTATAATAATTATTTTATTTTATTTTATTTATCATGCCTTAAGGGTGTGTTGTGCTTGTATTTAATCACTAAATATCTGAAAGCTTTGCAAATATATCACTATAGGGTGTATATTAATATAGGCAACTCCTCCATTAAATTTTCATTAACGGTACAAATTTAATTTTGAATGAATTTATTTATTTAATTACAAAATGATTTGTGTATATTTGCATATATACATACAATGTTCAGCTATAACATTACAACATAAAATATTATGTCCAGCATTGTGTAGGTTCCCCTTGTGCCACATGGGCAGCTCTTGCCCCTCAGGGCATAACAAGACCTCTGGGCTGTACTATGGTGGCTTTTAGGCAGAACATTCCACCAGGATCCTTTTGGTGCTGTGGGTTGCAGGGTGCAGCCTCCATAGATCTGAAATGTTTGTCCGGCACAACACATGGGTTCTCAGTCCGATTGGGATCTGGGGAGTTTGGAGGTTTTGTTGGTTGGACTTGGACTCTTTGCCAGCCAGGCCCTGTGCACCTGTATAAAAAAAAATAAGAGAGCATTGCAATTTACTCCAGAAAATGTCTGAAATGTCATCAAGAGGAAAATGGATGGTCACAAACCATCAAGCAAAGCTGAGCTGTTTTTGCAACTGATTCCGTAATGTTATTTAGCCAAAGCGTTAACACATTTTTTTTATTTTATTTTATTTTATTTTTTACAAATTATTTGCATTTTATTTATTTTGAGTTAAAAAAGGAAACAAAACTGTTCATCTCACCAATGCACATGTAAGAAATACATGCACACATAAGAAAATGAGTATTTTGCAGTGGTCTCTAATCTTTTTCCAGAGCTGTATATATACTGGATGCAGTGCCGGTCCCAAGCCTGGATAAAATGGGAGGCGTGCATCAGGAAAGGCATCCGGCGTAAAAACCTGTGCCACGTTGTTGTGCGGATCTGATGGTCCGGGGGCCAAATGACAAAAAACAACAAACAAAAAAAACATATTATTTCATTAAAAAATATCACACACATATTATTTTATAATTATTATACTAGTATAATTATTTTAAATTAAATACCATAACAACATATATTAAATATGTATATTATTGTTTGTTTTTATTTATTTTTATACTTACATAATTGTTGCTATGGTGTGTCTATAGTGTAAAACAAGTGAAATAAACACTACTTCGTTACTTTTCACTAACGAGATTACATTAATAATGTTTAAAAATATATTTTTTAACAGAAACATGTGTAACACATCAATGCTGAATTAATACTCACTAATAAATAAGAATTTCTTTTCTTCCTGTATTTTGCGTTATTTTTAAACCTATTGGTGTCTAAGCTATGTGGACTACAGCTGTGTCTCGGCACTGCAACTTCACCAAAGAGAAGTGCACTGAAGCTGTTTAGTGAGTGAGTGTGAGATTATACACTGCCACACTTACTCCATAATGAACCACACACACTCCATAATGCACCTATGCTGCTTTCCCCTCCCTCACCCCATGTCACAAGATTAGGGTGAAGTGCGCGAACACACACACACACACACACACACACACACAAACCAAACACAACACAGCACCCCAAACACACAGCTCAAAAAGACAGATGCAGATGTCGAGTCTCGTGTTGACACTGTGTCTTGTCACATTTCACCATTGTCTGCCATGAGTCTGGGTGATGACACACACACACACACACACATACACACACACACACACACATGACATGTAAGTGGCCTTGTCTGCAACCAATCAATAGCTGCTGGCACTTCTTTCCCCAGCCCAGGAAAAAACAATTAAAACCCATCGATCTTCAAACTGGCCCCTGCCATGAATATGCAAGAGCTTCTCCTTGACCTTCAAAGCTCAGGGAAAGCCAGGTGACTTCATTCTTCACGCCACCACCACTGCATTCACAACTTCTTGCTCCTCTCTCTCTCTTTTCTCTCTCTCACACACACACACAACCTCATCCGAATGCGTATATTTCTTTTTATGGCCATATGTGGACGCCCCTCCCCACCTAACGCTGGAGCTAAATCACCTCAAAGCAGTATACAACATGTCCGCACGGCGACATGGGCTTTTCATTATGTTTCTCTGTCGTTCTGTCACATTCATCAGACGTCTCTCGCATGACATGGCTCGGCGCAGGCCTGGGAGTCACGCTCGTTACCGCCGGGCTGGGCGCGTAGGATGTGCACAAACTGTTAAGAGAGCGTGGCTTGTTCACTTGAGTTGTCAGGGCACGAGAGGCGATTCAATATGCAGCACTTTAACATCAGATCAATTATGCAAAAACAACACGCTAACACGTGTCACTCCACCCGGTGACTCTGATTGGAATGCGCAATCGCTGCTGAATGCTTAAATTGAAGCAGGTTAAAAAGCTTGTTTGGGTCAAACGGTTTGATCCTGTGTCATCATCCGTTGGCTTTTTATCACGGATCTAAATCTCCACCATCGCCAGCGACTATTATTGATGTAGAAAGCACTAGAGTCTAATTCGTTGTGATAAAACTAGATAACCGAGTGTAGTGGCTGTGCGTACTTACAGTATGCTTTAGTGAAAAAAACCTCACCAATGCAGGTGAAGTCAATGTCACTGTAAGTCTAGTATTGTTTGTGAACCCAAGTGCAAATGTATAAAGCATCGAAGTGGTGGTGTGACAAAATGCTTTTCTTTTTTTGTTGTTGTTGTTTGAAAGATATGAGTTATGAGCCTTACAGTATTTTTGTGGTATTGTTGTATTGTTACTGGGTAAATAAGATAAGAGGGGTGGGATGTTTTGTCTTTACTTAGCATTTGAATGTGAGTTCATGAAATTACATTTATAGCAACAAATCTGAACAAATAATGCAGATTAATTAAATTTTATTTTATTTTAATTAAATAGATTATGGATACAGTGGAAGTATAGAAGGGTGCAATATTCAGTATTCCATCTCGTCATATATACTGCTTTATCCTGTGTACAGGGTCATGGGGGGCCTGGAACCTTTCCTAGGAGACTTTGGGTAAGGAGCACCCAGGACTTCACAGGGCACACACAAATACACACTATGCGCAGTTGGGAATGCCAATAAGCCTAATTTGCTGTGGGTGGAAACCAGAGTACCCAAAGGAAACCCACCTGGCATGGGGAGAACATGCACACAGACCCAAGGCGGGAATCAAACCTGGACCCTGGAGGTGCAAGGCAACCGTGCTATCCACTAGGCCACCATGCCACAAATAGTTTATGGAAAACAGAATGGTGGCTCTTGAACAGATAAACATTTTGATAGCAAAATGCAAAAAACATAATTGTTGAATATTTACTCATTCTGGAAAATCATTTTCCTTTGGCACACAAGGTTGTCTGTAACCAAACTTTTATAAATACTGTATAACCAAAACCATTTGACTTAAGATTTTGCCATTAGTGCTTTTTCATTTTCTTGTGATTCAACTAAAACATGCACAAAAAATTCTGTCAGTTTGTAATACTTTTTGATTTATTTGCATAAAACCTTCTCAAAACTGCAAACATGGAGTTATCTCATTTTGCTGTCAAACTGTTCCAATAAACATTATAAGAACTAGAAGAATTAGAAAACATACTGAGAAGCCAGTACTTACTACATTACAACACTCTTTAATTTTTCCCATTCAGGTCACAGTTGTGGACAGATGCAGGTAACTGTATCTTATTTATGATCATGCCTAATTCCAGAGCATCTGGGCGGGTCAGTAAGCCAAAGTGGACCAGTGCTGCTGTAAACACTCGGGGTATAATCGATGCAGGCCAGTGCTCATTGTGAGGCAATCTCATCTGAAGTGCTATAGGTCAGGCCATTCTTATTCCACACCATACCAGGCTGAGCTACAAAGGCACACTATTCAATATTGCTGGAAATGTACACATATTGAACACATCACACTGACGCTTTTCCAAACCGGTGTCAATGGCTATTCTCAGATGCAATCCTCATCTCTGCTCCATCGAGCTGGTCAGCTGAAGTGGCCACACATGCTCAAGTCTCTGCCGGAGGAGTTTAGTGGTGTCATTTTCCTTTTGGGATGGACATTTAGGCTGGACTTCGCAAAAGGCAGCACTGAGTAGTCAATTATGTTGTGGTTTACTTTTCTTCAGTTCAGTTCAATTGTCAAAAAGCAGCTTTACAGAAATTAAAATTCTGAATATAATTGTAATAATAAAAAATGTATTCATAAATGCATACTTTTCTTTCCATTTAAAAAAAAAAAAAAGCAGCCAGGAGGTGACAGTGGCAAGGAAAAACTCATAAAAAAGAATCCTTAAGAGGAACCAGAATCAAAAGGAACATTTTCTCATTTGCATGAAAATGGGTAACAGGACCATGAATAAATCCTTTCTATAACTTATTATATAAATATTATATAAGTGCTATATTATGTATAACAGAAAATGCATGTTAGTTAACAAGAAGCCCACTTTGTATTGAGGTTACCAGCTTTCTTGTGCTCCTATTATTGAGTAATATAGTAATAGATCATTTATAAGCAAATAATATTTGCGTAGTAATACTAACAGGTAGAATTAGTCATTAGTAACCGTGATTAATATTAATTATTAATTAATGACCAATTAAGGGGTAATTGTATATGTGTAATGTGTTAATATTTTGGGGAGTTTAGTTTAATGAATTTTAATTGAATTAATATTAGGGCTATTAAACCACCCCATTTAATGCTAATTTTATGTTTAATTCATTAATCTTTTTTTTTATTTTTTACTCAGTTTACATTCAGCTCAAGATCTACTGATCTCCTTAGCATCTCACTAGAAATGTGCCGAGCCCTTCACCAGATGGATGAGGGTGTGTGCAGAGGAGAAACACCTAAAACTTTGCCAGTTCAAAAAATCTTTTTGACTGATTAAATATTTGTTTAGTAATGCATAGATATAACAAATATAACAAATATGTAAACTGCCCCTTAAGCAAAAAAAAATACTACTGTAATATAATAATGGTTATTACTAATATTTAAGTGTGCAATCTATTATAACACTGATTTTCTTTACTAACTACCTCCACCTTGATCAGATGGGTGATCAGGTATTTGCAAATAATCCAGCAAAACTTATCAAAAATAACTTATTTCCTTATAATCAAACAGAATTATTGTTGCATTGTCATGATCGAGGATGTCAGCAGCATGGCAAAGGGAATGATGAAATAGTTCTCAAACACGGCTGTAACATATTCCATGTATTAGCATAGTATTGCATAATATAATCACGTATATTTTGGTGCATCAGTGACACGTGATAAGCAGCAATATTTATACTGAAAGCTTCACGCATAACAGTTATCAATATTCATTCTGAAAAAAAAAAGAAAAAAAAAACAGTGGCCTCCAATTCAAATGAAGGCATTTTTAGAAACGAGCATGAAGTGAAAATGAGCAGAAATGGCAAAGGGAGAGCCAAGGTTATCAGCAGGAGTGTGAGAAAAGGGCAGAAGAGAAATCAGACGCCATAAAACCACATACAAGCGTATATGTTAGAGGGTAGTCAATTTTACTGCTCTACTCCTATCGCAGAACTGACAAATCAATGCAAGTTAAGGAGCTAAATTATTTAAAGCCAACTCTAATTAGTTGGCTATTCCCGAACTATGGATTCTTTTAGAATATTGATGATAGAGTTCAGCTTTTAGGAAAGGCTAAATCTTTCTTTCAGGCTCCACAGAAGTCAAATAGACATCGGTTTTCACTACAACATGTACAAGGATTTCCAACTTGATCGTAAAAAAATTTAATTGATACCTAATATCTGTAATAGGGTGCTATACAGCTTTGTTACAAATTACAAATTAATAATCTAACTGCCATTGAAGATTTGTTGTCATCATGCAATTTTAATTTGCTTTTAAACAATACTTTAATAAAACTATAAATCTTAGATTTTATCAAATGAAAGATTTTTTTCTCTCATCTTGAGAAAAAAGATTATTAAGCATTATGCTTAGGTTTGAATGTATTTTTAGTAATATTAGTTCTATTTATTAATTATTTAGTTTTTTATTAATATTACTATATTACTAATAATTAGTAATTAATATTAATATTTCAAGCCTTTTTGTTCAGCTCATCCAATCTAAAAATCCAATCTCTTAAAATATTAGGATATTTAATTTCAATTTTGAGTAAA
>JAQMYL010000001.1:27097460-27115824 GCA_030014365.1 Clarias pachynema | reverse complement strand
CAACATCAAAAGCATTTTACTTGTGCTAAGGAGAAAAAGAACTGGACTGTTGATCAATTGTCCAAAGTTCTTTTTTTCAAATGAAAATAATTTTTGGGAAGATAGGAAGATAAGAAACACCCGACACAGTCATTACAGATGAGCTAAAGTCTGCTATCAAAGCAACCTGGTCTTGCCTCAGTAATGCCTCAGCGCTGCCACAAGCTGCTCGCATCCATGGCATGTCACACTGATGCAGTAATTCATGATAAAGGTACGAGTACATATTAAGTGCATGAATAAATATAATTTTTCAGAAGTTAGATATTTCTGTTTTGTAAATCCTGTTTTGATAGAGCTTAGGAAATATTCAAATATTTTGCGATACTGGATTTTTGATTTTCATGAATTGAGCCATAATAATTGAAATTTAACTTAAGAAAGCTTGAAATCTTTCACTTTAGATGTAATGACATGTAAAATGAAAGAAAAAAAAACTTTTCCATGATATTCTAATTTCTTGAACTGATAAATATATACATGTAATATTATACAAACATAAAGACTTAACCTTGCTCTTGTTTATTTCACAGAAAAATGTCTGCATATCTCAGTCAGTCTCTCTGCCCCGTTCTGCCTTTTCCCTATTTGTGTGTGTGTTTGTGTGTGTGTGTTATGAGCTCTTATCAGACGCCAAAGGTAAGAGGGATTCAGACTATTGATCATCTCTTTTAATTACCCCCAGCATACCGAAGGGGCTAAATGAACTCTCTTCTCCCCAGAAAAAGCCATGCATATTTCAGAGGCAAAAGCCCTACCGTTTGTCACTCTGTACTTATCACAGTTATTTATCTCTCTCTCTCTCTCTCTCTCTCTCTTTCTCTCTCTTTCTTTCTCTGAGACATCCAGTGAAAAAAATATATGACCATAGATCTGGTCACTGTAGCCTCAATGGTGCACATGAGATTCAGTTTTGCAAGCCGTGAAAGCCTGAGGTAGTGAATATGTTGCTCACAGAGGAAAGGTCCAATGTAGTACTTGGCAGGACAGTTATTTCATCATTCTCTCTCTTCAGCTATGCTGATTGGCACTTGTTGTCTCCCAAGGGAAAGAGGCTATTGGCTGAACTCTCTCTTTCTCCCTCTCTCTCTCTCTCTCTCTCTGTGTGTCTGTGTGTATCTGTCTCTACCTCTCTTTCTTGAGTGTGTCTCAGTCTTGCAGATCCACTCTCCTGTCTCTCTGGAGCGAGGCCCTCCATTCTAATGATGGGCTTTAGAGGGGACATCTGCATGGCGGAGTGGAACAGGCATAATCCACTGTCATGTCACAAGCTGGCAGCCATGCCACGCGCTGGCACATGCTGGCGCAATGGCACCTTGCCTGCCTGCCAGCCAGCAGGGCACGGCTCCACACCCAGACAGCACCAAATAAAGGCCAAGGCCTGAAGTGCCAGTAAGAGTCACTGAGTGAAGAGCACTGAGACTTACACTCCATACACTAACTGCCATCCACGTGAATAAAGGAAGAGTTCACACTTTTTTTCCCCCACTACAAGCACTGTGAGGGACTTGACAGCTAATTACTCTGTGTTTACTGTCATACGTCTTGTATAGTGTCGACTCGGAAAAAAGAGTCGTACAAGAAAGCGAGGATCTTTTATTTCAGCATTATGAACGGTGGACAATGACAACATGTTAAGTAGTATTTATATCATATAAGCAAACAAAGTAAAGTAAGTAAGGGTCAAGGCAGAAGACATCAGTGTGCTATTTTTGGGGCTACAGGCAATAAGAGGAGAGCACAGTCGTGGCTTCCTAGTGTAAGCTAATAAGCTATAGCCTGTCTGTGAGCTGCTGGATATTACAGCCGTCACCCAGACGCTCATTTGTGTATGAGTGGATCGGCAGCGTGGTGTTACAAGTAAAAGAGAGAAAAAGAGAGAGAGAGAGAGAGAGACAGAGAGAGAGAGAGAGAGAGAGCCCTGGCATGGCTGGAGGGACAAGAGAATGGTAAAAGATGCAGGAGTAGCACAGGAGTCAGGAGGAGATGGCGCGACGATGTCGGCATGAGTGAAGGTTGAGCCAGAGATGGGAGGTGGGGTGGGGAGATGTGGGATGCTTGTCCCTCCTCTCTCTCCCACTCTCTCTCTCTTTCTCTCTCTTAATTGAAAAGGAAGAGAGTGCAGGCCGTTGTCAGGGCAAACAGGACTCAGTCAGTCCGTCAGACAGTGCATTATTCCACAGTGTTTGGCTGGCCTCCCCTTTCCTCTGCTGTAATTTAAATGACTGTCAGGTCAGTGGCAAAGACCAGCACCACTCCTGTTAAAAGGGAGACTGCCACCGCCATCGCCATGCTGCCACACTCCTGATTGTCTCTCTCTCTCTCTCTCTCTCTCTCTCTCTCTCTCTCTCACACATACACACACACACACACACACACACACACTCTCCCCAAACCAAATAGCAGGGAGGCACAGCTGTCACCCAGTGGTCACAATGCATTTACTTAGTGACAGAATTCTAATTAGTTGGTGAGGTGGTGTCACCAGACAGAGAAGAGGAGGAACAGAGCAAGAGGCAGATGTATGTGAGAGGGCGGGGTGTGTGGGGCAGTATTTTTGAGAGGACAGACTAAAAAGAGTCTGAAATATCTATGACGGTAGCACACAATCTGCCTTGATAACACTCCTATTAGACCCATCGCCTATTAGACGTCTGCTTTTTTTCCCCGGGTTACACACGTTCTATTGCACAGAACAAGCAGTTATTCGAGTGATGCTAATATGCAGAATGAATGTTTCTCAAGAATTGTGTAAATATAGTCAATTATAATTTTGTATTATATGTTTGTATATTATAGTCTGCAAATATATACTGCATCTTACAAGAAGCATCACTTTAGAATGGTCTGTAGTCTTTCATAAAAATAATGAATGCTTTATACTTTATAGTCAACTTGATGTTCCAAAGGCACTGATACATAATTACAGTATTTTTTGCCTTCATGTGAGTAATGAGAATAGTTCTAAAAGGAAAAAGAAGAAGAAGAAGAAGAAGAGAGGGAGATTTTGGACCCTTAGGGGTTTGTCCTTCTTGGGATCCCTTAAAGATTGCATGCTACAGCCATGTTTTTCTATTTCTTATAAGACAATTTCTAATACACACTTTAACAATGTTACAACAACAAGAAACCTTAAAGAACAGTGTTAAAGATTTTGATTAAGAGTGTATTGTTGTAGTCTCCTTATTATAATGTGTGTCTCTTGATATAAGTCTTATTTTTTCATAGTACACTTTACATATAGGGGTAGACTTCTTTTTTAGACTTTTTATTTGTGAAGCAATTTTAACAGTGGTCATTGTTGCAAAGAAGCTCTACAGAATTAAACATGTATGAAAATAAATTATAACATTTAAAGGGGGGAAAAAGTACAGTATATTAGTATCAGATTGTCCCTGATGAGCAAGGTGAGAGCAATGGTGGCAAGGGAAAACACCTTGAGATGACAATAGAGGAGACCAGAACCTTAAGAGGAACCAGACTCAACAGGGAACCCATCGTCATCCTATATCCACAAACCAGTCCCAGGTAGTTCTGTGTGCTATGAGGTTGTTCAATATATTGTATCAGGATTGGTGTTAATATAGAGTTTAATTTCGAGGACGTAACTTCTGGTTTTAGAAGCAGAGACGCTTTAGACCTACATGAGTGAATAAAAAGCCATATAAATCAACAATTTGATAGCAGAATTAACTATATTTTTTCAGTTCTGAGATTTCTTTAACCAAAAACTACTGCAAACTATTGGATCATATTTCATGCATGTTTTCTTTGATCTCAAGTGTAATAAAAAGCACATTCAAAATAAGTCTAATTGTTTTGGTTATATATGTGTGGATTTTGTGTGATTTTGCTAAACACTATACCTTTATCTCCCACAGTTTTGGCACAATGGATAAATCAGTCTGCAGTTGTGTTTGTGATAATTTTAAGCATGCAATTTAGCATCCATAATATCTTGATTGGGTTTTAATTAAAGATATTGCAAACTCTACAAAAAATGCTTTGATTGCATTTATGTAGTGAGTCACTGTCAGCAAATTAGAACAAGAAGAAAAATGTTGAATTTGAAAGATTATGAGGATCACTAAGAACAATATCAAAACCATTTACCGCTTACAACGCAGCATCAGCCTCTTTCTCTACAAGTTTGAGTTTCAACTCCATATTTGTTAACAGCACCTTATCATAGTACCGGTATGAGCTGTATAATGTCTTTATTGCTTTAAAGAATATGACCGTACGTGTATCATTCCTTCCAAATGCAGCCAAACCAGTGCTAGAGATATCAGGATTAAGAGGGGGAAAAGGGAGATGTATCACTTTGGAAGTAAAACAGAATGTTACACTACAGTGTCGCACATACCTTTATTAAGTTTATAACTTAGTGTTTGTACAACATTCAAGTTGCATAATGTTCTGTTAATATTCTGAGTGTATTGCAGCCAATAAGCAACACATACATGTAGTTCATTGATGCTGGGGTAACTATAATTGCAGTATCAGATAATTAATGTGCTTTTTCTTGGCTTCAACATTCACCAAAAATCCACTGAACACATTTAGTTCACTCACCGCAGCCGCTGTTTAATGTGGCAATTCCATGTCATGCCTAAAACTTGGAAGTTCACAGCTTTTAAATGAAGATATATAGATTTTTTTATAGACAAACCTGTGTGCACCAAAGAAAGATAATTCGCAAATATTTTTTTTTAAATGGCAAAATAATGAATGTCCCAAATTGCCATTGATTTAATTTTTCTGTCAAACTGTTCATATGAAAATAATTATATTAAACATTTTAGAGAAAATATATAATCTGTAATTATGATGTCATTGTAGTACAATGTAGTGTTTTGTAGCAAAAATATTAATAACATGAAAATAGTCTAATATTATTATATTAAATGTTGTTATTATTATATTGATTATAATCGTTATTTGCCATTAATAGTTAATATTTTAGCTAATTTAATTGAAAGTGGTTATGCTATAATAACCTGTACAATGACATTGTGTTTTTCAATGGTAGTAGATCTGTTTCTGAATATTTAAAAGTCTGAAGGGAATTAGACAATATTACAGGAGAAAAAAATAGTCATCAGATTAATGACTGGCGGCAGATAAGAGGAAAGCTCCAGGCATGACATCTTTGCTTCACCGTGTCCTCAGGAGTGCACCTTCTCTCTAACTCTCTCCACTGCAAGCATCCTGCTGTGTAAGAGGCCTTTCCAGGCTATTGAAGGGTTCATCGAGGCTCCATTACCATAGCTTATGAAGCACAGAGGTGTTCCTGTCCCCTGGAGTATGGCTAGAGGACCCTCCAGGACAAAGACAGACAAGAGTCCTTTTTAGCTCTTACGATACTTTGTCTTTCTTCTGTCTGTCTCTCTCTCTCTCTCATTCTCGCTGTCTCTCTTGCTCTCGTTCTGTCTCTCACACTCACTCACACACACACACACACACACACACTCACATGCAGACTGCTTGACAGGCCCATCCAGGGTCTCTAGTAAAGCAGTTGAAAGGGTCGTCGATGGCGCTGGAGATGGCGCTTGCACAGGTCCAGGTCACAGCGCATTTACTCACTGACACAATTCTAATTAACCAGCCTCGACTGTGTCACTGCACTTCACAGACAGAGTGCACACGCGCGCACACGCTCAACGCAGAATGACTAATTCAGTTTGACTTGTGATGTCACGTTTTCAGTATAACATACAGGTCTCATTTACACCTTCATATATTTCAAGTTCTATTTATACACTAATTATGTCTTTTGAGTGACCAAAACGTATTAAAAACTTGGTAAATATTCCTACTCATCAATAGAGGTGTTATTATTTCATTGACAATTGGTAAAAAATTAAAAACTGCTACATGAACTAATAGGGGGCCATTAAGGCAGGAATCACTGTCTGTGCAGGAAGATAAGCAATAAGGATTGTTAGCTTCGAGTCTGAAAGAAGGTCTACTTTTCCGTGCCATGGAAGCAGGAGTCACTCAGGATTTGGTGTGAATCTAATCTATTTATGTAAAAAGTAATCAAAATCTCAAAAACACAACTGATGGAGTGACACTCACCTAAATCATTAATATTTAGGCACAAGCAGAGAAATAAGAACTAGAAGGAAGCAGATAAAAGACAACTGTGGAAACCCAATCGAAAATGCCTTTTTTTTTTTCCATCTCCCTCCCCAACTCTTTCTCTCTCTCTGACTGTTAATTTGTAGAGATGGCATGTCGCATGCACACCCCAATCTCATCTTAAACTATTCAAGTCATTAACGTCGAGGTGGCCAGTTCAAGGTTAAAACAAAAGTCGCCCGCAGAAGTTAAGAGAAATAATGGAAACAATAATGAAAAAGGCAAATTAAACACAACTCCTAGGTGGTTCTGAGGCACAAATGAGGCTGATGGCTGCATTAATGAGCTGAATGGAGCTGCCTTCAACTCAGCTGCTCGTTCACAGATCACGCAGCACACCTGAGACCTGCGGATGAGAATCCAAAGTACAAGTGGGATTCTGGAAAAGGTAGCTTGAATGAGGATGTGAAGGAGCTTTGAAAAATGAAAAATTAATTTAACATGATTCAATTTCTTAGTTGGTGAAGTGTGTTAAAGCACAGGGTTTCTGAGCACAGGAACATCGATTATTAGTCCTGTTGAAAAAATGTTTCACTCACAAAGATGTTACTTTCAAAGAACTCTAGTGTAATTTCACTATGGACAATGCAAAAAAAACGGACATGTTGTGTTGACCTGCATAGCTTCAAATATTCTTTTTCTTTCCCGGTAATCCTCACATGCTATGCATCTTTTCTTTTATCTTGATATTAAAAGAAAATAATATTCAAATTCAAATTCAAAATTCTGATTAAATTTTTATTTGTCACATACACAGTATGATATGAAGTGAAATGCTTCTACAACGTAAAAATGTAAAAATAAAAAAAAAAGATTTTTTTTTATTGATGATGATGTAATAGTAGAAATACAGGCAACATATGAAACTAGTGCGAAATTGAGACCTGTATGTACATTGTGACAGCAATCCGCAATTCAGAAGGAATTATTCCACGTGAAAGCTAAACCAACAAGCCCCGCCCCCTAACAACTACTCAGTCTGTCCTAAGGCTGCAAAAATGAAGTGTTTGGGCCGAGTGTGAAAACATCTTTATAATCATCATTCAGATAAACTTTGCAAATTTTCTATTAATCTCACTATTTAAAGGTTTAGTTATCTCCAGGGAACATAATCAGAGTTCCACCATTCCACTGCTGACCCTGTCGATTCCCGTCTGCGCGCCCAGACGCATGAGTGCATCCTCTGGCTGTGGATTAACATCCATGTGTACCTCACGCTGAGAGACAGCAAGTCTATTTAGGATAATTTCCCAAGAGTGCACTGGCTGGTTAAGTCAGTGGAGCCATGGAGAACTACTTCACAGGAGAAGAAGTGGACGGGTAAAGCAGGGTCTCTTGTCATTAGCATGCCTGCTGCGCTGGAGCACCTGCCACGGCTGTTTGATAGAGCACTTTTGCATGGCCTTCTCAGTCCCCTAACCCCCACCACCCCCACCACCCCCCTGCCGCCGTGGCTCGATTACATTTCGCATAACTTTGTTGGCCTTGGGATCATTTATTTCTGCTAATTCTGCCAAGTGCTGGTTCCACCATGCTGGGCATAAAACCCCTCTACGCTGTCCATGTGTTCCCTCCTTTACTGCGCCCATGGCACTGCTTACTCTGTATGATTTAAAGAAAACACCCAGACAGGAGAACTGAATGCAACCATAAACAGTGCTCCTGCCCATGGAGTGTTGTATTATAAGTGAATTCTCATAAAAGAGAAAAATGTTGGTCTAACGCACCTTCTTTCCGGGTGTCCACATTCTTGTATGTGCTTTCATTTTTGAGTTTTGGTAACTAGACAAATGCAAAATGAGATTACAACCTTATTGTAATGTTACACAATTCTCTTCTATAATAACCTTAGTTCATTGTCGAAGTATTAGAGAATTAATGCTGTTTTGTTTCCGTCAAGCAGTTAGCACACAGCTGCATACGGCAAGCAACCTACAGGCTTTTATTGCCCTTATTTTTCCTGCGACGTTTCATGGTGCAGATGTTATACTCATTCTTTATGGAAATGACAGAAATATGTATTTCTTCACTCCCAACATATAACAATGATTGCGTGTGGAGTAAATAACCTCCCACAGGAGCAGCCAACGGCCCTTTTTATGATAGTCATTGCCATAAAATGAAGAGCCATTGCTATGCATAGTCAGAAAAATAAATGAAGCTTGTTCTCCTTGTGGTTGAAATAAGGACTGTAGTTATGTCTGGCTGCACAGCCTTGCTCCACTCCTCCATATGCAAGTGATGAGTCGTTACAGCAATCAAAAGCACAGTTTTTACAGAGTTTGTGCAGATGTAAATAAGGGCACCTCAATAAACTGCCGGCGACTGCATAGGTTTTAATGATGTGGCCACATTGCTTATCAGCGGCATTCAGCAGTACGGCGGCTAAACAGAGGACATCCCATCGTTCCGGGACGCATCGATTTAATGAGCAGTCGCTTGTTCACGCCTGATTCCACATTGTCTCCACACAGTCTGCCTGACTTACTTTGGTTCGGTTTTGTCTTTAACATTGATTAATTGGAGCAGATTTAATAGTCCAAATGTTGTCGTGAACTTTACGAATGTAAACGCTTTGCTTATTTATCCTGCATCTGCAATGTGGTATCATTTAATTTGATGGACTGATGGAAAAATATGATGATGGAGCTTGGCTTTTTAGTGTCTGTATTTGTTTGTCTACTTTTTTGCTGCAAGCTGAGGTATTTTTCGTCTAATGAGTGCTGGTGGTAAGCGCTAGTTAGCACAGGGGAGTGTTTGGAAGCAGTCAAACTGGTTGATTTAAGGTATGAAGGTCAGGGGGCAGCCCAATTATGTCCTTGGAGCGTGCGCTTCCTGGCTCTTTGATTCCGCACTTCTAAAGGGCCAGGAGGGCACAGGGGGTCCACAGTGGCCACATTAAGGGGATGTTAATTGGAGCATGTTGTTTTTTGACGGCCAAGCCATCAAGCCAGGGCACAACACCACCACCAGTCTAATTATGGTGCCAAAGGCCTTTGTGTCCTCCCCTGGCCAAAGTGCTACGGGCCTTGCCAAAATGTAGCTTGAAGCTAGCCTGTTGATGCAAAACCGCAATGCTGAACTCAGCACGAACAAGGCCACCTGAAGTTATATTATAGACTTTTTCAAACTGTTCCCTATGGGACTTTTGTCCACCTTTTAGCTAAGCCAACAAAAAACCAACCAAACTCTAAAAGCTCTATGTCATGTTCTCTTTAGTAAATGCCTCTGGTGGAACAGAGACAGAGAGAGGGAGCGAGAGAGAGAGAGAGGAGGCAAAGAGAGGATCTCATTCAGCTGCTAATTAGCCAGGCTGTCTCGCGGGCCCCTGCTCATTGTAATGTTTAATTACAGCCTGAGCAGTGAAAAGGGTTGCGCGATGCCTTTGCCGCTTGTCAACTCTGCTCAAATGAAGCCATCGTCTCAGGTGCTGGCTGCTGGCGTGCTGCTAAAACATTACTTTGCACTTTACAAGCATGCTTTTGTTTACTTACTGTATGTATATCATTTACTGTCAGGAATTTACATCTAAATAGTCAAAAGCCTGGCAGTAGAAAATTGCTACATTACAGTAATTTACAGTGTGAGGAACTGACAGAGATAAACTCTATTATATTACGGTAATTCCCCTTATGTAACAGTTGATAAATATGATTATTTCACATCAAGTATGTTAAAGCAATCAACAGACAATTGAAGAGAAAATAATGGATTTAATTTTAATATGCAATGAGATGGCTCACCCATGAATACACCATATACTATATTTATTTTAGAGAGCTATAACTACCTGCATTCACCCTTAAAATATCTCACATATCACTTACTCACTCATTGTGTATATCGCTTTATCCTGTATACTGGGTTGTAAGGGGCCTGGAGAGAGGTTCGAGCTGCCAGGAAGCATATAGTGTCTTATATAACCACTATACAAAACCATGGTGAATAAAATGCATCTCAGCATTCAAAACACATCGAAAATGGAGGTGGATGGGCTACAACAGTGTCGGCCTCCATGGTGTCAGGAACTGAGAGCAAAAAAGTCAGAACATAATTAATAGTTTTTCTCCTCTTACTAAGGCAGTACATGCATTATTGTTTCTATTTACGTATGTCTGTAGTACAAGCTAAAACGTAATTATTAGCAATTATGTAATTACAGCTACTAACTTTAAACAGTTCGAATGGACTAATAATCATAAACAGAGAAAAGAAAAACAAGTCCAAACTGATTAGTATCAGAGAGCAATGTTTTCTTTTGGATAGACCAACAGGTTTCAACATATGTCTATAAATGCTTCAGGCATCAAGTGGCTTAGTGGTTAGCACTCACACCTCCTGGGTTGGGAGTTTGAATGTCGCCTCTGGTTCGTGTGCATGGAGTTTCATGATTTATTCCCACAATTCCAAATCTGCCCTAATGTATGATTGGTTGTGTAAGTATGTGTGCTTATGCCCTGTGATGGGTTGGCACCCCATCCAGTCTTGTGCCCTGGGATAGGCTCCAGATCAACCGTGACCCTACACAGTGTTAGCAGTATAGATACTCGATGGATAGGTGGATGGATATTTGGTTAAATAAATGTTGTACATAAACTTTTACTGTTACTGTTCACTATTACAAGAAATACTGTTACATGGTGGTGCATTATGAAGCATTGGTGACATACAGTGCTAGTGTTTGTTATATCTGTTCCAGCAATATCATTAAGTATATTATTATTATTATTATTATTATTATTATTATTATTAATTTTTTATTTACGTACGTATTATATTTTGTCTGTGAATTTACCGGAAACATTTGCGCTTGTGTAGAGTTTTAAAATCCCAATAAGAAGAAGTCGTTCTCTCCTCTTCAGCCATGTTTTTTAATAAAAATATTTGTGTCCAGAGCCGATGATGGCCCCCGCCGGCTCGTCAACACGATGCAATTTGTGTGAGATGAGCTATCGAGCGGTTAAATTGAGCCAGTAGCATGCTCGGCCTGTCATAAAGCATGTGCTCTTTATTGGGCTGGCTCCGGGCAACCAAGTGCCGTCCACCACTCTTTAATCCAGCAACAAAGAAGGCTCTCCTGGGTCCCTGGACTGTAGTCTGGTGAAGGAGCCGCTGATCAATGGTCATCAGGGAAGTGCGTGTGCATTTTAAGCTGCAGGGACTGACGATCCTTGCTCTACTGCTCTTTGAACACCAGCTTGCATTCCCAGGTCAGAAGTTACTCATGTCCAGCATGCTTTACAGTGCCACCTCTCATTTGCACAGAGGCTATTGATCGGGAATCGACCGCTACTAGCTCCTGAGTCAGCGGCTCATTTTTACATGTGAGTGTTATGACAGGAAAGGCACCCTAACTCGAGTAAAAAGAGAAGGGAGATGGTTTAAAGCCAGAGACAGAGGGCAGATAAATGGAGTATGTGGATGCACAGATGAATTGGTTCTCATAATAAACTGCTGCTCTCAGTCTCCTCATTCAGAGCTGCTGATTATGTGGCATTGTGCGTTTATTCACAGTGATGTGTTTGCCTCGAGCAGGAAGGATAAATGAGAGCCCTCAATAACAGAGAAATTATATGAAGTAAATGTAGACTATCTGTTGTAAATCTCTCTCCTATTCATCTACTACATCTTTTCTAAATGTTTTATCGCTCGCTGAAATGATTCACCTCTTACTCTGGCAAAGACGCTCCTTGTGTGGCAGCGGGTCGTATTTCTAAGTAAAAATTGTAATCTTGTGATAATAAAGCTCCTTTCTTGTGATGCAAATTCGCATTCACAATCAGATTCGTAATAGTAAGCACATAGATACATTACAAGAGACTGCTTGTTTGAAACCTGGCAGCAAAATCACATCCATCATCTTTATTGTCTGCTTTATTTTACTGACTGGTGGTCGATATTGGTACAGAACGAGTAGGTTAAACCTACATCTAGAGGGCCCTAAACGTGCCTCGAAACTTGCTACAAAATTGTCTTTAACGAGGGAGTTGTATTCAGACTGTTTCCCTCCACTGGGTTAACTTTCCAGAGTGAAGTCCCAAAAAAAGGGTTTAGACCCCACTGGGTGGTAAAAAAAAAGTGTACTGTAGTGTCCCCCATCACCAGCACCTCACCCATCCTGCAGACTAGTGACTCCTCTTTACATCAATGATCACTGATGCATGCGGCCTGATGGATGGTCCCCTTTCAGGGTCGGACACAATGATGAACGCTGCGCCTGGAGCCAGAGCTGCGCCTGGGTGAGAGGCCTCCTCCACAGGCCTGTGCTCCCAAAGGTCCCTATGCACCTCTGCAATGCCATCCCCTGCTTCACACCATCCATTCTGCACGCCTTTATTTATTCATCCACTCACGGCCTGTTTGTTTTTTAAGCAAGACAAATCGAAGGGAATAAGGGCCGGGTGTAAGTTGTTGTTCTCATATTCCGCTCCATGTCAGGTGCTTAGGTGTTGGGTTGTGCATCATGCCATGCAGTTTATGCATAATCTTATTCACGGCAAGGCATCATTAAAGTTAGAAGAAAGCATGCAGCAGCAAGGCATACTGGGTAAGCATTCTTTAAGTGCTTGCTTAGAAAAGGCCCTGTTATCCTGCAAACTGAGGCAACTCTGTATGCTGAAACAACATCATCAAACGGTGAGTTCTTGATGTGTGATTGATTCCTAGGCAACATTTTTGTTAAGCGTGTACAGTACACATTATACAAATTCTGTGCAATTGGAAAATCAGATGCCATATGTGCTGTCTTTTTTTTTTTTTTTGGTCCAAATCTAATTTGCATTGATAGAAAAAAATAATAAACATATAAACATTGCAGTCCAGACTCTTGCAATTCCTTGTAGTAGTGGTTAGATTTGTCTCCTTGCACCTCCAGGTTTCATGTTTGATTCTTGCCTTGGGGTCTGTGTGCATGTTCTCCCCCGTCCTTGGCCAGTTTCCTCCTGGTACTCCAGTTTCCTCTCACAGTCCAAAGACATGCAGATTAGGCTAATTGGTGTTCCCAAGTTGCCTGTAGTGTGTGAATGGGTGAGTGTGCCCTCGATGCATTGGCACTTTGTCTAGGGTGTACCCTAGTACCCAGCCTTGTGCCCTAAGTCTCCTGGGATTGGCGCCAGACTCCCTGCGACCCTGCATACAGGATAAAGTGGTATAGACATAAAGTATGTTGATATAAGGCATTTTCAGCTACAGTCCTGCTCAGTAAGGCCTTTCAATACCAGAGCACTTGCCTTCAAAACAGAGCGCACCACATGTGTCTAAATCTGATAGTAAGCTCAGAGGTATGAATGACTCTAAACTGTACATCTTTATACCAATTCAAATGCACTGTCTTTGGTGTTCTCCATTAACACTTTGATTTCTGTTAATACAGTTAAGTTTATGAAGTAAGGATTGCTTACCTGGCAATATTGAGCCTGCTAGTTTCAGCACCATGGACAGCATCATGGCCCACAAGCTCTGTTGTGAAGCAGCATCTGGTTGACATATAGTAGCACTTCCGCATTCATCTGGTTTCTCTAATTGGCAAAACTGGCACAAAAAAACTAAAAGGTCTACTGATCAGAACAAAGGATTACTTCAACTCCTGTACCACAGAGTCCATCCTTTATATCTCAGTCACTTTATACCCAGGATGAGATTTTACCACTGCACTTATACAGAAGACTTCTAATCACAAGCATCAGACCACCTGTAAGCAATTCTCCTTTGAAGACCAGGCCAAGCCATCAAAGCCTTGATTGAGTTATTACAATCATGTTCAAAAGTTAGTACCCCTCACTTTTTATTTTATGTGTTTCTGTGTAAAAACATAATAAAATAATCTGATCATAGTAGGTCTTAGTATTAGACAAATACAACCTCAGACAAACAACAAAATAAAACTTTTTTTTTTATCATCAATTATTATAATTTTTTAAAATAAAGCCAAAAACAAAAAAAACATATGGAGAATACTTAATATATAATAATATGTAGGAGAGTACAATATTTAAAAGAGTAATTTACAGCCTGCTAATTTAGGTGCTGCTAATCATCAGATCTTGTTTAACACATCAGCAGATATGAAGATCTTTATAAAAGCAGACGTTTTGGCACTTTGGCACATAAGAGAAAGACATAAGTAATAATTTTAGAGAAGCAATTGTAACCATAGCAATCTAGAATAGGTTATAAAACCCATTTCCAACAATTTGGAGTGCAACATTCCACAGTGACGAAGATTATTCACAAGTGGAAAGCATTCGAGGCGGTCACCAATCTTCACAGAAGTGGACGTCCCTGCACGCTCACCCCAAGGTCAGAGCATACAATGCTCACTGAGCATGTTAAATGCTAAAGTCCATGACAGCACAGTTAGTAGGAGATTGAACAAGTACAGTTTGTTTGGATGAGTTGACAGGAGAAAATCTCTTCTGTCTAAAAAAGAACATAGTAGCACAACTGAGGTTCACAAAACTGCATCTGAATGAACCACAAGGATCCTAGAACAATGCTTTATGGACAAAGAGGTCCAAAGTAGCATTGTTGTTCCTCTATCTGACAGCTAAAGCTTGGTCGAAATTTGGTCATGAAACAGGACAATGATCCGAAGCACACCAGCAAATCTACATCACAATGACTGAAAAATAAAAGAATCAAGGTTTTGGAATGGCCTGGTCAAATTCCAGAGCTCAACCAAACTGAAATGCTGAGGACCTTAAAAGAGCTGTGTATAAGGGGATGCTTCACTTCGGAAATCTTCATTGAAATTAAGCAATTTTGTGAAGAAGAATGAGAAAAGAAATTCCTCCACGATAATGTGAGAGACTGATAAAATCATACAGGAAACAATTACATCAGTTTATTGCTGCTATTATTGCAGTTATTGCCTTTATTTTTGTTAAAAGAAAAAAAAAGAAAGGAAATGGTGAAGAAAGTTATGTGTTGTTTTTCATCTTAGGTTTTAATTTACCTAATATTAAGACCTGCTATGAGCAGATGAATTTTATTATGTTTTTACACAAAAAGCACATACAATTAAAAGAGATGTTACAAACTTTTCAATATGACTGTGTATTAAGTATAACAAACAAAAGAGAATACTTTTTCCAAATCTATTTCAATAAGCTCTATGTCTAAGCCTGGGCTGAGGAATATGTTTGTGCTGTTCTGGCACTACTCTCCGTTCAGGTTCAAGACACTTCAGCGAGTGAGCAGAGGAAAAAAGAAGCTGGCTGGATCCCCCCAAGTGGAACTCAATAAGGGCGCGAGTGTCACGTTGACAAATGACACAGGGCAAGATTATTTATAGGCAAGACTATGTTAAACAGCCTGTGTACTTTCACTCCAGTTAAAAAAAAAAAAAACACACGACTGGGGTAAATCTTCCAGTGATAAATAAAGACAGGCTAAGTTGCCGTTGGTGCTGGTGCTGGCTGGGTGCTGGCGCTTTTGTTGATGCTTGTTCGTGTTTACCCTCAACCCAAGGCTGATCCATCACTCCAGGAGACTCCCACCGCTCCTCATTGCCTCTTCAACCCTGCAGAGGGAGGCTTGTTGGGAAACAGCCCAGGCTGACAGAGAGCACTGACTTTAATTTTGTCCAGAGGGGGATCAAACATCTTTCTCTCACCTCAATCTCCTTTACTCTCTCTCTCTCCCTTGGAACAAACAAATATTTGTCCTCATTACTAATTAAACAGAAGGGAGAGGAGCACAAAGGTAAATTGATGACAAGCCATTCTCAAGCTGAACATGCACACGTGTATGCACATGCATACACACGCGCGCACACACACACACACACAGAGTGAGCCCACTAAAAAAAAAAAAAAAAAAAAAAAAAAAAAAACCACACGACTCGATGCCTGTGATTTACGAGGCCCGTTGCATGCAGACTCAGGCCTGCACCAGTAAGCTATTCATAAACAAAAGCAGCTAAATAATGAATGTGTCTCTGGCTGCGTGGCCTGCCCATGTGGCGTTTAAATGAATAGGAATTAGTGGGGAAGAGTCGAGAAGGGCCCTATGTGAGGTTGTTTATGTGTACGGGGATATTCATTTATCTCCCCCAAAGTTCACTGCCATGTGGCGATAGTTGGAGCACTGAGCCTGTAAAGTGTGTTTCTGCATATACATTTGTGTGAGTGAGTGTGTGTGCATGTTTGTGTGCGTCAGACAAGGCTTATAAACCTGCTGCTCTCACAACTTGTGCATGTTGGTATGCATGGCGTGAAGGAAGGACGTGACAGTTGATGATTCATAGACACCTAAGCCACTCCATGCTCTTAACATTGACAGAGACTGATTACGGACAGTAACTGCGAGTTGACTCATCTATGGACATGACGCATGATCTCTGACACAGTTCCATGGGCCCTGTTTGGCAACATATGTATAATGTCCTATGACTCTCACTTGCTCCTTGCTATTTTTATTAGAAATTACTCACAGTAAAGCAATTCAGTCATGTAATTAATATTATATCACCTAGTCCTAGGTAGTGTTATCCAGCTGATGTTTAGCTTCAATTCATCGGCATTTAAAAAATATATATTTCTTTGGTTTAATAACCAAAAAATTTTGCATTAAAAGTTTATGATAATTAACAGATTTGATGTCCCATCATCCTTACAGCAAAATACTGTTTTCATGTTTTGTAATGTTGAAGATGCAGCTGCAAATTGGACTAGAGAAAAAAGACCTGAAAATGCATATGAGTGTGAGTGAGAATGATAACGTTTCTCTTTGTATTGACATGAAAATTAGCGGATTGTTTATGCCCCATTTATTTTAGTGACTTATTTAAGTGAACACAAACCCTGTTTGATGTGCCTTTAAATGCAAGTGGAAGTCATTTAGCAAAGCACTGAAGTTCATCAGTTATTTCAACAGTAGAGATCAGAAAAGTCAGAGTCTAGTCTGATATACTAAGATTAGGCAAGTTGTGAGAGTCTAAACAGGTGTAATGTGTAACATGTAATGAGCATTTGGTGTGTGTAAGGACTATATCAGGTGCATTTTGAATATGTTGGAATCTATTAAGGATTTCATCTGAAATGCAAAGAAAAGAGAGAATTACAGTTGTTTCAGCACAAGGTTATGAAACTGCGAACCACAGTTTCAAACTAATTACAGGTGCAGTCTGAAGTTTAAATACATACATACAGTACATCATGCACATGAATATCATCATTAGGTTTGTAATAAATATGATGAAATAGTCTTTCTCTGTGGCAGAATGATTGTACAGCATGGATTTTTAATATTACAACACCTCAAGAATTTGGTGTACATTTAAGTTTATTTGGGTATCTACAGTACACAGCATTAAAATTATACATACATTGTGAGAAATTAACATACAGAAAACCTAATACAGTACGAGCCAAAATATACAGTACTGTAATGAATAGACGAACAATATTACCTTGTTGTTAGCTGTGACTTTATTTCTCCTAAAAGAAACTAGCAAACACACTATTAGCGTGTTGATTTACCATGGTATGCGTAATGTAAAGGTTTGAAGTATTGTTCACACAGATTTTCAACCTGTATTCTCAGAACAAAGGTTGCTGCAAAAGACTCCTGCAAAAGTTGTTTTGTAATGCAGGCACAGTTCTTGGTAGATCTTCACAGTTGAACACACTCTCCTTTAACATTGCCCACAAGTCGGCATCAGGTGGTGCGAGATCGGGGGAACAGGACGGGTATGGGAAGGAATTGTTCTGCCACCTTTTCCAAACTCGGTCCCCATTCACTACAACTTCCGTATAAGCGGATATAATACTCAACTATGAAGACTTTTTCCTCAGTCGAGAGACACATTTCCAACAACGACTGCACAACACAACTTCCTTTTCACTCCTGGGAACACGTGCAGCTGGAGCTTTGCCAGTTCGACAATCGCAAATGTGCGTCCAAGATACGCGAGTTTCAGTACTGTATACAGTATTTTGGCACATACCGTATTTGACTAAATGTCCCTTAGAAAGTTTCAGCAGATGGTTTTGGCAGCCATCAACAAGCTTTTGGAAGAATTGTGGATGGATATACAGTACAGGCCAAAAGTTTGGACACACCTTCTCATCTATCTGTCAATGTGTTTTCTTTATTTTCATAACCATTTACATTGGTAGATTCTCACTGAAGGCATCAAAACTATGAATGAACACATGTGGAGTTATGTACTTAACAA
>JAQMYL010000001.1:27054121-27073705 GCA_030014365.1 Clarias pachynema | reverse complement strand
CAGGTGCTCATACACACTACAGTCACACACTCCGGCCTGTTCCTTTACACTCAGTGACAACTTGACTGTGTTGTTTTACAGTCCATGGTGTCAGCTGTGATAAGTCATGCTGATCAACCTCAGACTCGTCCCCACGCTCAGGTTTTGTCCCCTCCAGCTGATGAAGCAGCTTCAACGTGCATTGAAATTTATGAAAATTGTGTTTCTAATATTCCTCCTGCCTGGCTGATAACGGCCTTATTAAATCAATTGGGGAAGATTACACTGGATAAAAAAATCAATGCCAGCCAGTAATTGCATATTACAAAGTTATTTTCTGCATTGATATTGATAATATGTATGTTTACATTTCATATGATTAAAATCAATGTTGTAAAGTGAGTTATGACATCTGCCCTTGATGAGGAGCATTTATGGAGCATGGCTAATAGGATTGTTGATGTTTCGCTTGGATTGCCATCATCTGTCTATATAGAGAAGGCTTCCGGGGCCAGGAAACACATACACTCTCTCTCTCTCTCTCGGCCTCTCTCTCAGTCGTTCTCTGCCTGGCCTTTTAGAATTTTCCATTTCAATCATTTGAACTATTTCTGCAAATACCAACAACATTTTTCCCCCAAATATATAACAAATGTAAGGCCTTAAAATCCCTGCTCATTTTTCTTAAAGCAATATCAGGGAACTACCATGAATTATTCAGCTACTACAGGAAAACTAATAGGAAATATGTGTATGTATGAGAGGCAGGAATGTACATCATGTCTAAACCCTTCCAGAGCGTCTAGAAGTTGAAAGGGTTTTTTTGCTTCTTTTTATATGATTTCTTTGCTGGCTCTTAATAATTTATACGAATGAATTATTCAATTATTTATTAGTTATATCATATAAGTGTACAAAGCAAAACATTTCAGAGACCAGAACTTTATAAATGCCCCCAATTTATTCTAAAAAAAAAAAAATTCTGTTTGTACAGTTTATCTTCTATTAGAGCTTCCACTAGAGCACACCCATCACCCAAATGAGACTGGGCCACTCCGAAGCAGGATGGATACCCCTCTGCTCATTTTTTTTGGCTCGCAAATAGCTGTGTCACTTTACACCGCCACCCTGTGTTAGTCCTCCTGCTGCTCTGCATCTATGACAGCCGACTCCTAATTGTGTTATCAGGTTCTTTTGATGACGAGTTTAACTTCGGGACGGAGTGTTTCCTGTGTATTTCCACGTATCAGGTGCAGCTTGTATGTGTGTGTGTGTGTGTGTGTGTAACCAGATCCACCTCTGGGAAACTGCTGCAGTCCAGCGAAACACTTCACCTTCTACCAATCTCACCGCTCGTACACACGCAAACAAACAAACTCCACACACACACATACATACACACACAGAAATAACAACAGTATTGCAACGTATGTATATAATGCAATAGACATCCTCGAAGACAAGATTTTTCTAGAAATACATTTATTTTTAGTGCTTATACCATATTGCAATGTACTATTTAAAAGAAAACTAAAATAGACTGACAGACAGATATACAGATAGATAGATACAGTAGATGCCTATATGATGTAATGTTTTATTACGACAATTGTAAAAGCCTTCTCCTTTTAAAACTAAGTCAATGCATGGAACTGAGAATGCTGTACAAAGGATTAAATTAATTAAATTTAAAACTAAACAAACTACTTATGTATTAAACCACCGTCTATAAATTCCCGAGGCTTATATTCAATGTGCAAAAAAACGCCGAAGCCCGTGTTGAGGTTCATGTGAGGCAGTGGCTTAGTGAGTCTCGTTTTCTCCTTCTCCTCCTCCTCCTCCTCCTCCTCCTCCTTCTCTTCCTCCTCTCTCCATGCCGCAGTCTGCCGTGAAGCTTTAACTTTGATTAAAAGTTTCTTCCCTGTAGGTGACTTACATCCTCTGTCAAGGTGAGAGGGAGTCAAGGAAAGCAACGGAGCTTATTGCTGAAAGAAAAGGAAAGAGGGAGAAAAAGGAAAAGTGGGCGCTTGAAGGACAGGCACACTTTGTGGGTTTGACATGAACAGAAATCTTTCATGACTTTCAAGAATGTTACAGTCTGTTAATCTCCATTATTTTCCCCTTCTCTCACATCATCTTTACACAAGTTTTTTTTTTTTTTAGTTAATTAGTTAACCAAAACAACCTTGCCCACTAATGATGAATTACATCGGTTACATAATTACAGTCACTTCTACTGTTTATTTGTGTATTTTTTACTGTTTGATATAATAATAATAATAATAATAATAATAATAATAATAAGATATTCTTACAATGAAATAATACGATGAAATAATTATTTATTATTTATTATTTATTATAATTATACGTCGAAATAAATATTTTTACGACGAAATTCTATGAATAGAAATTATGCACATGCAGAGGTTTTGAGAAACTTGACATTTGGTATGATTTTTCCTTATCAGCTATGAAAGCAAAATCCTTAGAAGCTATAGGAGATTTTAAAATATATGCATGTATATATTTTCCTATATATATATATATATTCCTTTATTCCTTTATATATATATACAGTGGTTATATACATATATGTAAAACAACAACAGCCAAATTATAGAGTCCCATATCATACATGCATCTTAATTAGTTTTTCTTCCTTCGTAGTAAGAACTAATCTTTCTAACAATGATATTTAGCAAGTACAGCTAAATCTATTGCTGTTAATATATATTAAGAGAAGAAAAGAAGTGAAAAGCGACAAGAAGAAATAAAGGGAAGCAGGAGAGGAGGCGAGGAGACCCTCTGTTTCACTTAGTGTATGTCTTTAAGGCCGGCTCACAGCTGAGCCCTGCTGTGACCGCGACTTTATCTGCGTTCAATCACTCTGGCGCTCGAGCAGGCCAGATCGTTGGCCACCCCAGGCTTGCGGACAGTGAAATATGGCCACAATTAGCCCTGGACACAGTTCAATGATGATAAAGAGCATTCGCACCTTTTAGACCATGATTAAAAGGCCTACCCACTCACTCACTGATAGAGAGAACTAATTTCACATTATTATTATTATCATTGCCAGTGCCTTGATTATAATGCACTCACCCATATTTCCCTTGAACTCATCCCTCTCTCTCTCTCTCTCTCTCTCTCTCTCTCACACACTCTCCATACCACAGATAGACGCATGGGCCTTCTTTATCATTTGCACATCAGTGACTGTGCATTGCTTCCCTGTCCGCCTCATTTATTTGGACTCTTTTCTCATGTATACCTTCGCTACTCCATCTTTATTCCTGTCATTCAGCGTGCACACAGGGCAGCCCATCTGCTTGCAGCCACTTCTCCAGCCGCAAACATGCAGGGTTTCTGTATAGAATATTACACAGCTCCATCAGTGAGTGCCTCCTATGTCATCCCCATAGATATGACCTTCTACCACCAGTGAAGAGACCCACAATCACAGTCGCCTCACCAAAAAAAAAAAGGACAGGACGCATCGGGGAGACTCACTCTTTACCCGAAAAGAGTTGATAAATGGAGGGGCTATAATGAAATGGAGACATCAAGAAGCATGAAAAGGAGGAGAGCAAAGGAGGGGGAGAAAGGAAGAGAGAGAAGGAGATGAAATCCTGTAGGACCTGGGCTGTCTTCAAGGGATAGAAAGAAACAGAGAGAGAGAGAGAGAGAGAGAGAGAGAGAGAGAGGCACTGAAGAATAAGAAGGATCGGCTTTCGTCTGTGTTCCATCAAGGGAGAAATTACACATTTACTAAGGTTTTTTCTTAAGACGACGGCCCCCATAGATCAAACCACTGGATGTACGAGCCAATTTTCAACATGAAATATAGACACCAGGAATCAATTTCACCTGCGCTTTCCCCCGCCTTCTCCACAGGCAGCCAGCCCCTGCTCTTTTAGCCCCAAGGATCAGGCCATGGTTTATGGCTTCCCCTTACACATATACTGTCCCATATACCTTTATAGCAAATGTCGAATGCATGGGCGATAAGTATATTAAATAGTCTTATTTAAATAAATCATAGCACCTTAGTCTATAATTGAGTGCAGAATTCGATCTTAGAGTACTGACATGTTCCAGGCCCTAGACTGGCAGGATATTTACTGATTTATATTAGAAAAACTGTTAAATACTGTATGTAATATGCTAAACACATAATATATGATCATTTTTAAAAAGTATAATGACTTTAATGCCTCAAACCCAGTGTTGAATGAATGAACGAATAAATGAATGAATGAATATGTCTTCTATTTTTTATGTCTTTTTACATTAAAATTTGGCCAAATGAAGTGACAACTCTGTCTCTCTCTGATCCTGAGAGAGCTACACCTTAGTTTATGCATCTAGTAGTATAACAACACCAGGATACAATGGTGCAGGTCACGATGTGTGCGAAATGAGAGAGAGCAATTTTCTGCAATTTTTTTGGTGTTGTTGTTTTTTGGTAAACTCTGGCGGGATAAACCCCGACCCCTGAGGGACTCCCAATGAAGATTGTAGCCCTGCTAAATGTATATCCAAAAACCAAATGCAATAATACGAAATAGACAGCCTTACAACACCTTTACAATAGTAAAAATCCTTTACAAGAGTATAATGCTGATTTTCTTACAGCATAAAGTAAAGAAAAGCCAAAAGCTCTCAAAACAATAAAATACTATCTCACTCAAAATCTTAAATATCATTCCTGTCACGTTATTATCAATCATATTTCTTTTAAATGCGTCAAGAAACTTTAGTTTTGCACACAGCATTGCAAAAAAAACACCATGCTTCATGTTCCACTTCCGGTAGTGCTCTGGGAACTGCATTGGAAGTGGAGGCGCATTCCAAAATAGCACCCTTATACAAGTGTACTACATTGAGTATAAAGGTTCATATAAAGAGAGCCATTCAGTCATTGTCTCTGTCAGAATGCCATTACTTCACATCCAGAAATGGACTGGCAGGGGAGGACTGTGAGGGGGGGACGTTAGCAATAAGTAGTGGGAGGATCTTCATGTAAAATTCACTTAGGTGCCATATTTTTCCTCCTGGACAAGATTAATTGTATTATAACTCGTTTCGGGGAAGAATAATGGCGCAGCCACGACGCAGCTCAAACACTCGGCTCACGGGTATTTCTTAATCCAGCCGACAGAATTGAGGTTAAGAGGGGATCTCCTGGAGGTTATCTGGCTCCCTTTACGAGACTGAGACGAGATTGATGGGCTAAAGAGACCGCGATTCAACAGCCATATTCATATGGTAATGCCCCCATTGTGGCAGCCAGCGCTGGGTTTTCTTAATCTCGGCCGTAGGGAAATTGAGCGGAGCACTTTATCACAGGCCAGGATGCTGCTTCAAGAGACACTCTCTCTGAATTAGATACATTTTTTTCCCCAGACAGATTATTTCCTGGAAAGGAAAAAAAAACAAACCAATGGGAAAAAAATGGTATCTCAATCTGAAATGATTGTACCTGCTGCTTCAATATCTACACTGTCGGTATCAGTTTGTGGGATTCAAAGAATAGGCTAATCTTTCAAAGCCATGAACAGACACGCTGATGGTTCGATACAAATCAATAATAAAGCCTGTAACAGATGAGGGTTACAATCTTTGCCGTTATTCTACAGTCTCCTTCGCAATTCCTTTAAATAAAATATCAATGTGGTTCTCCCAGAGGCGTATTTGCAGACATATCTATCCGTTCATTTGTTGTGCAAGATGTAAACCTGAGGCTATACATGTTATCAAAAATGATCAACAACATATGCGAGGCCTATTAGTGTTCTCAAGAGGCAAATGTATTCATCCTCACGATGTATACCGGAATGAATATTGGAAATGACAGTGAGGGGAAAAAAATCACTCACGCTTAATGCTACGCGGTAAGACATTCAACTACTCCTAGGAACACTAAGACTGGGATAATAACGTCAATAATAAGTCACAGTCACACGGTAGTCTTAAGCGGAGGATGTGTCTCAGGCAGAATTACCTCGATTGCATCATTTCCTAGATGTATTCAACAGGACCTCTGCTAACAGCCAAACATTTAACATAAGTGGAGAAACTGGGGCCAATCTTTGCCCTGACACAAGTATATAAAAAGTATTAATTATTTGGCTAAGGGATCTACGACATGGACTGCAAGCAACAAACCACAGGTTCGAGTAGAGAAATGTGGAAGCAGAAGGTAAAGATAACATGGTGTACCACTGGACCAACTTTTAGACAGTGAAACAGGGATTGATGCGTTGTATTTGATGTAGATTTTGCTTTGAAAAATGCTTAATGCTTAATTACATCAAATTGGCTTGAGATAAAATCATCATTGCAAGACAATAGTCTCAGTTCATTGTGAGATGAGGCCATGGTCAGTGTCAAACAGGATGTTGATACCGGATCCTAAGGAAATCTATGTGAAAAAAAAAAACATTTTCCCATTCTAGTGTGAAAACAAACACCAATTTCAAGTCCACTTCCATATCAAATGACACATGCCAATGATTAGTGTGATTAGAGCTGGAGTAAACTACAGTATAGTACTGTATATCACTGATCATACTGTAGATTTACCAGCTTGTACTGTAGCAAGAACACCCTGAGTGGAAATATTTATGATTCAGGATGTCCAATTTAGAAAAGATACAAATGTTTAAAAAAATTATCATTTTAGTCATATCAATGGCTTTACCCAGATCTCAAGTGGTGGATCTCAAGAACACGGTTATTTACTCTATTCTCTCAGTTTGTAGAGATCCCAAGGGCATTTGGATAATGATATTGCATAATAAATCATTCTTTCCTACAAAAATTATTACAAATGGTAGGGAGGATTGATGGATAAACCCCTGTCCAAAAGGATCCATCATGCGCTCCTATACAGCTGCTGGTTGGGCTGTACCGGAGAAAAGAAAGGGGTAGCTTCCTCACCTTCTCGTCTTTTGGAACATGGTGGCAGCCATGTTGCTATTGCTCACATATCTGGTTCTTTAGAAGTACTAGCTTATAAATGGAGAGCCAACAGGGAAGTACAGGAAAATACAGAAATGAATTTTTCTTAAACTGTAATGGACTGGTGTTTTTTATAGCATCATTGTTCTTGGGATAGGTTTTGGATCCCTTCCTGATCAGGCAAAAGCAAATAAATTGAAATTAGAAGTGAAATGTTGACCAGAAAATAAATTTCAATAAAATTAAAGAAAAGTTCAATAAAATCCAAACTAATGACAGGCAGAGGTATTTGTGGTTGAAATCACAATTTTAGGAATGGATGAATATTTATATACATGGGGTAAAACACATGGGGTTTATGTGGGTTTTGAATAAACAGACCTAGGGATTAATCCTTGTTGCTGTCCATGTTACTGAAAAATTCTAAAAATGCATGGATGGATGAATGAAATGGTTGTAGAATGAGTTGTTGCAGTTGTCTTAGTCTGAGAGCCAAAATAAAAGTAATTTTAGGATTACAGTGTGAAAATAAAACAGGTAATGTGTAAATGATTCATGCATTTAAAATCAATCGTCAATCAATGAATCAATCAATCGATCAATTGTTTTGTGTCCCTCCAGGTAGGACAATAAATATTCTATGTAAAATGCTGCAATAGTGGGGTGCGGTTTCACAAAACGTGAAATAACTCTAGAACCGTCATCAATTCAAAGACCCTCGAATAACAGAGAGGACTCTTCAGGTTTAGAGCTTTTCCATTTCCATTTCCAGGAAACACAGCACTGGATGTTGGACGTGGCTTGTCTGAGCCAGAGAACAAATGTAGCCAGGTCTTGAGTGAGATTCTCAATCACTGAAGTGAGTTGTGGCGTTTTCAGGTGCTGTTGAAGACCTTGCTGCAGTTAGTGCTGATTACATCCTCCAACATGACCACTAGGGTAGATGAAGAAGGATTGCTCTGGGCTGTATCTATTTTCTTTCGTCAGATGCAGCGCAGGTGTGCAGACAGCGCTCACAGGGATACAACCAGGAAGGAATCTGGTAGACTGATTACTGACTACTACATCAAAAACAAGCAGTGAGACTAGTATACTAGTATACATAGTGAAAAGACAACTGATTAAACATAGAAATGGATGTGGTGTTTATTAGTGATAATTATCCAGGAAATAGAACAGGTGTAAAATAAAATAATTAAAAGAATTCAATTCTAATTTAACGATTTTCTGCATGGACGAAACGGGGTATTTTGGGACAAAGTGGTTCAGCTGCCGGGCTGGGCGGCTAAGAGAGAGAATCTGATTATGCTGGCTGTAGTGTTTCTACTGGATTTGATTAAGTTGGGAGCAGGGTTTTCTTGACTGTCAGTCACTCTTTGAACATCCATTGAATTTTGGTATTCTAGTGCTTATGCGTGCATTTTTCTCCATATAGTGTGCAAACTTGCTGAGCCCTAATCAATAGGCATATTAATCATTTGTAAGGGGAAAAAATGTGACAAACCAATTATTAAACTGCCCTGTCAAGTCCAATACAGTAATGAATTTACTAAAAATGGTCTTAACTTCATCCATTCATTAAGTGCTGATGGGTGGCAGACTTCACAATGTCACCGGATTTTCTCCGGTATTGACGCCAGCCCTGGCAGCTAATTTACAAGCCTGCCTTTCGTGCTCAGCTCCAGTCTGCCCTAATAAAATGGAGCTTGATAATCGTTAAGGGGCTTGTCGGACAGCAGGCACAGCTCTGTCTGCCAGTGCCCAGCCTCCTCTGCACAAGTCAAACTCTACAGACAACCAAGCGAACCCTTATGAATTGTACAGTATATGTGTGTAGGAAAGTGCTGTGTGCAAATATGACTCATTGTGTGTGTGTGTGTGTGTGGGGATGCAGTGGTATGAGGACAAGCAGGATGAAGAAGGAGGGGTATAGTGAGTGTCCCCACTGTTGTATCCATCCGTAAGTGTGTTTCCGCACACAGATGCACAACGTCTACACAACTGATCACAACACGCAGAGAATAAAGGGCTCTGACCACCTGAGGGCGCTGCCTTTGCCCGTTCATTTAACTTACTGCTATGTCTTCATCAGCTTTTATTGATGACTGTTTTATGCCCCACTAAACCTACTATTGACTAGAGAGAGATCAAAGACAGATGATGCATCGAGAAATCATTTACTGGGACAACCTCACTGTAGTAACTGCAATTAATGATCACTCCATGAGCTGACGAGCTCCCGATTCGCAGCAAGAACCGCTGAAGGAAAAACAGGCTGTTTTTTTTTTTTTTTTTCTTGCACTGATTTTTTTATGTCTTAGCAACTTGACAGGCCAAAGACTGGCCTCTATGCATCAGCACATAACAGCTCGGGATGCTCAGGCTGAGATCATGTACTATTTATACACTTACTGTTGTGAAGTGGTGAACCTTGCTTCAACCCCCAACCCTAAATTTGCATACAAATGAAGTTCTAAATGGGCTCAATGACATAATTGACTTGCAATTAGAAATATTCCAGAGCTGGTCACTTTGCAGTGGACAGAGCAAGAGCAAAATGAGGGGAAAAAGGCCTGTTTAGCATATTAATGAAGCTCATTAACTGCCACTTCACTGGGCTGACAAGAGAACTTATATATGCGATGGCCCTGCGGCTTAATTTGAAACGTGAGTTCCCCGCACTAATTGTTTTTGAGCGCTTTTTTTTTTCTCTCTTTTGATGTCTGTGGAAACAGAAGCATTCTGTGGTATGTTTAGATAAAACTGTATATCTAATACAGTATATAGTACGCGGTGCCTCTGATTCAATTCAACACAGAATAAGTTTGACACACACACAGAGTGTAACCCGTGGCACATCACTTTCGCCATAATGAAATGTTTTAGACAAAACCTGCAAGATTTCTAAAGCCTATATATTTCTGTATTGCTCTTATATATAAAAATATATATATATATAAAATATAAAAAATCATATTGGGCCGAGCAGCTGTGCCAAAGCCGCGTTCTTCCACGGCTAAAGTGCCACCGTTCTGGAGGACTGCAGGAAGGCGTGGGACCAAGTGCACACTTCAGCCTGTCAATGACAGGCCAGTGCAGCTCCCCACTGCCTGCGAGGCTGAGGAATGAAGCCCAGCTCTTTTGTTTGCAGGGTGCCTAATTATCTGCTGGTGCAGTCTCCTCTCGGTGTTTGTGGCCAGGTTTGTGTCTGTACGTGTAGATGTGTGTGTGTGTGTGTAGGGGCCGGTGTTATCATGCAGACAGGTTTCGCACCCCCACATTGTAAACACGGGCCCCAGTCGCTTCCCCCGGCTTGTTAACATCATCTGCGTCACTCAGCTCACCGTTACTGTCAGAGCCTGGCTGCGCTTGCCGCAATCAGCATTAACCATGTCAGCCTCCTAATGGGCCCGCCATAAAACTGGCTGACAGGCCAGCCAGCGTCGAGCTGCGCCTAAGACAAACTGCCTTCCTCTGCCCGCGCCTCCCACCCACACACACTCACTAACACATACACACATTTATACATACCGCAGATACATGCACACATAGACAACTTGCACTCCAGTTAGCTAAAACACACACTAACACACACACACACACACACACACTATGTCCTATCAGTTCCCGGGCCAGCAGAGCTGCTTGCAGAATGGAATTATGATAACAATAACAGGGCCACCCAGATCCATTCTCCTGTCAACAAGTGGAAAACAACCGCTTGGCAACACTGCTCTTTCTAAGCTGCCTTCCACCCCCACCACAACCCCCCTCCACCCCCCACCCCCACCACCAACTCCCCCCCTCCCCATACCCCGCCCCCCCAACCCCACCACCAGCCCCCCCTCTTGTTTAGTGACCCTACACCGGGTATGTGGCTGCGTTCCGGAAANNNNTACTCCATCAAATCAATAAAACTCTAGCCGAGGTGGCTTTTTAAACAAACTTAATGCCATGCTTGCAGTCATTTTTCTCTACACCGTCAATTCAGCTGTAGTTATTTTCTACGACCGAATCTCGTATCCGAATCGCCATTGATTATTTCTCTGACAATATAGACTGACATATGGAAGAAAAAGAATGAAAGAAAATCTAAGTTTTATTTATTTTTTTTTATTAAAAATGGTTTTTAATTCATATTATCATATCATAATGATTATGACCAGAACTACTGTATGGAGGTTGGTCATCATTTATTGCTGGAAAGACTGCTTTCTAAATGTTCAAGACAAGCATTTGTAGGCAAAACAACCAAAACCAAGTCTAAACAACATGCAATAAATGTGCAATAGGGATTTTATTGGTACGTATGAAAAAATTGTGAAGACCCAATCGTAAATGTCTGGAAAAACAAACTCAAAAAAAATTTTTTGACGCAGATAAAATTTTTATTATTCATTTAAATTAATTTACAAAAATTAAAAAAGACAAATTAAATTATGTTTTCTATTATGGTTATGTTTTGTTGTAGCACTTCATGCTGAATATGACACTGGAAAAATAAAAATAATAAATATGTTAATTTGCTCAGAAAGGGTCAATGAAAAAAAAAATCTCTGAAAACATTTCCTTCATTCTAACCAGATGTCTCAAGCTATTTAACTAGTCTTGTCTGATTAGTTGCTTTAAGCTAAACCATTTACTGTACAGCTGAAACAGAAGATCAGCTCTCAAAACCATGTTGGTTTGTTTTTAGGCAACATGACAACTTTTCCCATATTCAGTTCTGCTACAGTGTTTTTTTTGTTTGTTTGTTTGTTTTGTTTTTCTCGAGTATTTATTTCATGCTTTCGAAATACAGTTCCTGGTTGTCATGTCTGGATAGTGGTCCCATTAGTTGATGACCCCTGATCTACTGTACAAAAGTCTTGATCCACCATTAATGTTTTCATATTTTATTTTATTTTATTTTATTTTATTTTATTATTTAGCTTAAATTAAATAAATGGAAACAAATGTATTGCTGGAACAGGCTACAAAGTACCTAAAGATACAATTTAAAAATTGGGTGTTCATGTAACAACCTCAGCAGCAACCTCATTTCCCCTCTCATCTGTTCCAACCACTCAGCATTCAGCATCACCAGTATACTAATCACCAGCCTGATCGTCTGTCATCATTTGCACCTGTTTCTCACTGGTTAATGACCTAAGTTCGATGTTTTTTTGTTTTTTTTATGTTTGAAGTATTCATAAGTCACCGTGTGCCTTAACAAACAAAAAATATTCCTCTGAAACCACTTGCCAAAAATAAGAGCCCAAAAGTCCTTCAGGTAGCCTGGAGAATTATTCCTCAAATGACATTAAAAATACAAAAAACGTCTGCCTCTTTGGAAGCAAAATACAAAGAAATGAGGAAGACTTTTGCAGAGTAGTATATATTTTACAGTACTGTATGTATTCAAAAAGAGAAAAAACTAGTCTCTTTTCACTTTACAATTAATCTGACTTGCTTTGGCTTTGTACTTGTACTCTACTCACTAACAGCAAAGTGGAATCTAATGTAATTTAATCAGTTTCTTACTTTTGTGTTGTACTGGTCATAAATACAATGTTTTAGTGCAACACAATTCGTTTGTCGTTTTGAGTTTAGATTTTACTGCCATTCATACCCTCTTCGAAGATGTACAAGAATGTCTAAAAAATAAGACATAGTAGGCTTAAAAACAAGAATGAATTCTTAATCAGATCAGTCAAGTGTTCTTTTGTACAGTATCATTAATCAGGATATAAAGAATGGAAGAGAGAGTGAGAGAGAAAGAGAGAGAGAGAGAGAGAAGGTTGGAAAGAAGCATGAGCACATCAGATACTGGCCTTTGTTCAAACAGCTCTCGGGGCACAGAGGCTAACTACCTCATAGCTCACGGCCAATAGTCGCTTTTTGGGCTGCCGCTCAGAGACGAAGCCTCTCCAGGTAGACTGAAATGGCTATGGCGGAGAATGCGCTTGACCTTTCCCTCCCTGCTCTAATCTGATTGTGCCTTCTTTATGTAATCAGCCGCTAAAGGTCACCGCGCTATTTAACATAGGAACCCTTTAGCTATGGAATTTGCCTTGCAGTAAATTACCTTTATTATGTTTTACTCGCATGTTGCCCATGCAAAAAGCTACTTAACTCCTTGGGTGTCAAGAGTCTTACAAGC
This sequence comes from Clarias pachynema, assembly GCA_030014365.1. Lineage (NCBI taxonomy): Eukaryota > Metazoa > Chordata > Actinopteri > Siluriformes > Clariidae > Clarias > Clarias pachynema. The sequence goes on along the minus strand of JAQMYL010000001.1, from coordinate 27,060,618 downwards.
GATAACATTAATGGAGAACTGCTAACATGAGACAGCCTCAGTGTGAGCTAAATCATGTGATGGATTGCTGACTGACTGAAGTGATGAAGCTGTCATTTGAGAAATGATTGTTGATGAATCAGGCGACTTTGAAGGTGATTATGTGTGTGTGTACTGTAACATGCAATATGACTTATCATAACAGTACGTTTAAAGGAGTATTGTACATTAAATCTCAGTGCTGGGACACAGGGCCTTGAAGAGAAAGTGTGTATAAGGGGGACATTTATCACTGTGCACAGGGTAAATATCAAAGAATAGCATTCTCACAGATGGAAAAAAAAAACTAAAATGTCACACTCGGCATGGTACTTCCAGGATTATCCATAGGTTTGCTAGAATTTTAAAATGAGCATATATAAGTATATTTTTATAGTATATTCTGTGTGGGTATAGCAAAATAACAATGGAGTCACAATGGAGTCAACATTACCAGCATGAAAAAAATATTTTTTAATAATTGTGTATCCTGAAGCAATTATCAATCTTATACCACAAAAAAAAAAAAAAAATTATATTAATTAAAAAACAATGACATAATGGAACATACAAGTTGGTTCCAGTTATTACACTATTATTGTACTATTGTACTATTGTATTATTGTACTTATGTAATAGCAGCTATAAACAATCATTCCCTTACCACATAATTTTTTTCTTACATTAACTAATGAAGTCAGAATAAATTGTTATTTTGTAATGTTCCAGAGAAACCACAATTTTTCTTGTGAATGAAAAACCATGGCCAGGATCTCATGGCTATATACAAACAACCTGACTTCTTTATAACGTTTGCACAATTCAGATGTTTTACTGCAGGTAAGAGTCTCATCATCATACTGTGCTTGAAATCTTCTGTGAATGTCAATCAGTTGTACATGCCTTCATTCAGTCCCGGTTTGACTTGAACACCCCTTTTACAACCCATGGACTAAAGGAAAAGGCAAGTGTCGAAACTTAAAACGTAAAAAAGGTGGAAACCCTTTTATTCATTTTTGAAATAGGATAAGAAGCGGGGGAAAAAAATGAAACATAAAATATATGAGAGAAATGACGCATGCTTCCTTACAGCTCTGTCCTTCAGGATTTTCCTGAACTCGCACAGTGATTTCATCCACATCCTGGCCTCAAACGATGCTTTGAAACGGAGCGGCTCTTTAACCCGCACGCTATAATCCACCCCAGTTCTGAAAAAGGTCCAAATGAGATCATTCATGTCTGTTTGCTCTAAATGGAAAAGCATCATTTTCTAATAGAATCATATTTCACCCAGACTAAAAGCTTCCTCAGGAACAATTAAAGATAACAAATGAACATTGCCTTATTCGAACGGACCCGTCTGCATATGCACCCATAACTCTGGTTCGATTGTAAAACTGCCTATTTGCGAATGTGCTGCTAAGTTTAATATAATGTTGCTGTCGTTTTCATTAATCAACTCCTAATGAGATTGAAGTCTTACCACTGACCAGAGTTCTGCTTACTCAGATTGTGAAAACCCAACAGCTTAGACATTTCTTTCGTTTAAACTGCCTGTAAAGAGATTACAGGCAAGTCCACCCTATATTTCAAAGCTACTGAAACCACACATACATAAAAGCGTATCTCCAAATCATTGCTGTTTTACAGCTACACACTGTATTATCTTTATTTTTTTAATCCATATTGCAGCACTTCAGTCGAGAGAATGTATATGGTGCGTAAAAGAATGCAACCGAATCATTTGCTAAACAGTATACATACACACAAGCATTAAAAATCTTTAAGAAAATGCTAGCTTACAGCTTCTGATTTAAAAAAAAAAAAGTACAGTACTCTGAGCACAGACTTTACTGTATGAGTTTAATATTCGTTTTAAGCGAATTATTTTCATTTAACCTTAAACAATGAAAAAAGGCCTGAACTAAAATTGCTGTGAATCTACAGTACAGAAACCTGCGGTACTTCTCGTTGCCTAATTCCTTTTACTAAATCTAATTAAACCAGGGAAAACAAGGCTGAGATAATGTTCAGTGGTACAAATTAACCTTAAAATAATAATGTGCCTCATTCTGTGTGCTTCATCTCCCCTTTTGGAGCAGTTTTTCAACACTCTCTTTAGGCTAAACCAGTTACACATAAGTTCCTCAGCACTTCCACGTGATCAGGCCTGGAACAGCAGTAGTAATAAAAGGAAAAGAAACAGCTAAATATGGGTTCTAACCTGCAGCTCTGGGGTTAGCTGACCCCATTTCTCAGTGGCTTTATCCGAGACCGGTCTAAAGCGCGGCGTGAAAGTCTGGAGTGAAAGACAAGCAGTGTTGTAAGACATACTGGCTTCTGAGGGCTTTAAGACTACATCCATTTTTACCCAGCTTGTAGTTTAAGCACTTTTTTCAGGTGTGAGTTTGCTGAAAGGTTTTTGAAAAAATGTACCTAAAAACGCTATTTCGTGTCTCTTTAATTTTCCTACTATATTGTATGTATGTAACTATCTGATATTTGGCGGCACGCTGGTTTAGTGGTTAGTGGTAAAGTATTGTCACCTTACACCTCCAGGGTTCACGTTCAATTCCCGCCTCAGGGTCTGTGAGGTGGTGGAGTTTGCATGTTCTCTTGCATGTGCTTGGTGGGTTTCCTCCTGGTACTCCAGTTTCCTCTCACAGTCCAAGAATATGCAGATTAGGCTAATTGGTGTTCGAAAATTACCTGTAGTGTGTAAATGTTGACTGGAGGTCCTACCACGGTCATAAATATGGGAATAAATACAATGGTCACCATTGGCCTCCACAGTCCCTGTTGGACTACAGAGATTCCTTGATGGATGGGTGGATCTAATATATACTGTATATTAGCTAGATTTGACTTACTGGCCAAATTATGCTAGCCACTTGAATTTATGCTAGTTTAACCTTATGTTAGCAAAGAGAAATACTGTATAATCAGTTAATTAATGTTAGCAAATTACTCCATTGTGCTTTTTTAAATTAGACAAACCCTTTTAGGTAGGATAAAAGGGCCAATTCTTATAATATAAATCTTTGCTTATTCCAACATTTACATTTACATTTAGGCATTTGGCAGACACTCTTATCCAGAGCGACTTACAAAAAGTCCTTTGAAGTTTCTGTCATTGTATAAATACTTACACTGGGTACATTGGGTTACTAGGTAAGAGAAGAGTAGGGAAGTTTTTTTTGGGTGGGCGTGGGGGAGGGGGTATGTCTTGAGTCGTCATTTAAAGAACGGGTCAACATAGTGAGCCACGTCACTGAGGCAGTGTCTGAGTCCTCTATCTTTAAGTTCCACGCTGCAGTCCATTGGTTGACATACAGTACACTAGTTCTGGAAGAATTCTGGAAGAGTGGTCAAACTTGGTCAAATTTCCATAAACACCCTCCTAAAACATGTGGAAAGGCTTCACAGAAGAGTTGAAGTTGTTATAGCTGCACAGGGTGGACCAACATCATATTAAACCCTACGGATTAAGAATTGGATGTTACTTAAGTTCATATGCATGTGAAGGCAGGTGAGCGAATACTTTTGGCAATATAATGTATATTAAAATGCATGTGCATTTTTATTATTCTTTATTTCATGCTATCTTTTTAGGGGCATTTAAAATTTCCTTTATTATAACTATTGAAATTGAATACTCATTTATTTACATTTGCAAGAATGCAAAATACTTTTTTGTTAAATGACAATTACACTGCTCTTACAGTACTAGTTTTACCGGAGACCCCACTCTCTGTTCTACTTGAACTACACAAAAGAACCAAATCACCACCGGGAAAAACTAAATGGCATAAATATGCCATTGGAATTTACACAGAGAAATTACACAAGGCTGCAGTTCATCATAGGAGGTTTCTGTTCGTATTTAATTGTTGCAGTGTGAAAAAGATTAAATGTCCTTTTTTCTGTCAAAGTTGAGGTACAGTAAATACTGGCCAATTTAGGAGCAGGAGATTTGATTTCTCTTATTTAAATGGTGTCGTGTTGGAGATGGAATCGCTCTGGCACACACAAATGGTGTGCGGCACACGTAGATGATTTAATGTAATGGGAGGAATAAAACATCACTAGTGCAAATTAACTTTTGTCAGCTGAGGTGATCTTGTTGGGTGCTAATGCCACCGAAGGTAGTAATTTATGCACAGGGAGGGTGTAGGGTGTGGGGTGAAGTGCAGTGCACCTTGCTGTGCTTTTAGCTCCCAACAGCCGTCATGGTCACAGCAGTTGCTGTGCATTTTTGTCTAACAGGGTTTGAGCAGTGCCAACTCTGAGATGCCTATGTTTAATTCATGCCATTCATGTTTAACTCGAGGTCAGACGCGGGCCACACTCTATTAATTAGTTCTGAACGGCCATTTAAAAACGATCAGAGTTGTACAAGACGCCTGATCCATGGGTTCAAGATGCAACACAAAAGTTTTTTTTTTTTTTTTTTTTCAAAGGCATCAAACATTTGTCTGAAAAAGAGCCAGTGAAACTGCAGGTTTTTATTCCATTATTCCAATGAAGCAGCAGTCATATCTTCATCTTGGCCTTCAGTAGATCTTGGTTTTCAATATCAGGTATAGGTCTTGCATGGATGGAATGAAAATTTGACTTTTTTCACATCCTTATAGAGTTATTTTGCATGCAGCAGGGTGGCAATGTGGCTATCACTGTAGCCTGGCACCTCCAGTTTCAAGGGTTTGGGTCCTTGGGTCTGTGTGAGAAGGGTTTGCATGTTCTCCTCTGTGCTTGGTGTGTTTCCTTCAGGTGCTCCGGTTTCCAACCACAGTCCCAAGACATGCAGAGTAGACTAACTGGTGTTTTCAAATACCCCGTAATGTGTGAGTGTGTGTGGTTACAGTATGTGTCCTGTGATGAACTGGCACCCTGTCCAGGGTGTACTCTGCCTCCTGGGATTGGCTCCAGGCTTGGCTATGTGTAAGTATAGAATATGAGTGAGTAACACTACATATTATACATATTATACATATTATAACATAGTATTATACCTGAAAAAGGGAATTAGCATAATTTTAAATAATCCATAGTTCATAAAATAATCCGAATTAAATGTAATGAACAAAAACAAAGTATAGGTGCAGACACTGTGTTTATTAGGTACAGAGCTACATCTTTTGTACAATTTGAAAGGGGGAAAGCATGTTTATAAAGCGGGTCTACATGCATTTTTTGTCTACATGAAATTCTTTCACATATTACCCATAACACTTCACATATGAAACGTATGGTATTTTTCCCATATGGAAACAATGGCCATGAAAATAATAATAATAATAATAATAATAATAATAATAATAATAATTATTATTATTATTATTATTATTATTATTATTATTATTAAACAATTAAATTAAACAGTCATTTAATACAAATGACAATATTAATCTACATTGTATATAAAAAGCGATCAGTAGAAAAACATTTTTATAAATAATTGGAATGGTTGTATGCCAGAATTATATTACAGATGTTTAATTATGAGCTAGCAGAGAGACGCAAACAATCCCTGATTTGAATAACTTATGTGGATTAAGATATTATGAAACCAATACAGATCATTCCTCTAAACTGTAAACTCTAAACTGAAAGGAAGTCAGTCATGTCTCTAAAAGATTCATAGTGCTTTGGAAGTGACTTTAGAATTAACAAAATAAATAGCTTTTGTTAAAGATTTATGAAGTTTTGGGTTAAATAAATTATACTGTAATCTTATAGCCGTTTAGAGAAATTAAAGCTATAATAAATATGACCTGTAGCCAAACACAAAAGATCAGACATTTATTTCAGGAGAACAAGATCAAACAAATTGTTCAGAAATAAGATCTGATTTGATGCCTGTTGTAAAATTCTGATTTGATGTACAGCATAGTTTGGCAATCATTTAAGATGATTTACAATGATTTTAAATTAATTTTATTTATCATTCGTACAGTATCATTGAGCAAATTGACTATAGTTTTAAGAAGTAATTCACTTATTTTATGTATTGTTTTTATTTTATTATAACATTATAGTAGTATTGTTAAAAGAAGGTACATGGTATGATATGCTATAAAAGGATACTAAAACATATGTACATACAGTATCATAGCATCTAAAGCCAAGCTCTGGAAAATGAAAAGGTTCCTATAATTCTGCATACTATCTCTAATTGGCTTCCTCCATATATTTGTTTTATGCTTAGAACATTTCCTTTTTATCTCCTTCTTCTGAAAGGACTCATCTTCATCTGAAATAAACCTACACAAAGGCGCTGTTGAGTACCCAATTCTGATTGGTCAGAAGGTGTTGCATTTCTATTACAGCAGTCCTGTACAGTGGAACCTCGGATTACGAGCATAATTCGATCCAGAAGCGGGCTCGTATTCCAAAACACTCTAAACCAAATTTAATTTTCCCATAAGAAATAATGGAAACTCAAATTATTCGTTCTACAGCCCAAAAAAATAAATACA
>JAQMYL010000001.1:27043230-27054021 GCA_030014365.1 Clarias pachynema | reverse complement strand
GATCACGTGACGCTCGGCGTCAAAACAAGAAGCGCATGCGTGATACATGATACTCGGTGCTCGTAAACCAAGACAATCTTCGTTTTTCAAGTCAAAATGTATTAAAAATCTTTGCTCGTCTTGCGGAACACTCGTAAACCGCGATACTCGTAATCCGAGGTTCCACTGTATTAGAATAGTGCAGATTGTAAAGTTCATGTTAATGCCCTCAACCTAATACATAATTGCTTCCATAGTAACAGCTACAAAAAGGTAAATGGATTAAAAGAACATTTGTAATTGTTGAAATTGCCAAGTTTTTGATTGTTATGAGAAGATGCTTATTTAGTAGACTTCAGTAGCACATTGTAACTCAGTGTTTTCCTGTACCAGATAGTTGTGGGTACAAAGGGAGACAGAGATCTTTGTGGGGGTTTTTTATTTTTTTTTATTGTTTTTATTATTTTTTTTAGTAACCTAAAAGCTACAATTTTCTTCAGATATACAAATTATAAAGCAAGTCGTTGTTTAACATTTTAACACTTTGCAAATTGCTGTGTTATAAGGGGAATAAAAAATGTTCATGTGCTGCTATATGAAATTGCTATTTGAAAGCTTTGCTTCACACTGGGTCTCATCATAGCATGTTGTTGATTATTTTCCCATTAAAGCATGTCATGTTGTGGTTTCTCACAATGAGTCACAATGAGTTTATGCATACACACTCCAAGAGAAGCCCAGGATCAGTCAGAACGAAACAGCAGGGTTAGTCAGTAAGTGCCAGTACTATGTGATGACGTGAAAGTTAGCCTAATTCGACTCATATATTTAGGGATCTGTCATAGATATCGTGCAAGTAGCAGTTAATGTAATGAAGCACTGTTCAATTTAAATATATATGTATATATTAGTGTAAATTATTGAAATGGCCAATCTGACAGAAATCTGCTTTCTCTCAGGATCTGTGCCAAAGCGATCTGACCGCGTGTCATCCTCATTCGAAAGATGAAGTGCGCTTCTGCCGTTTCCTAATGAGTCAGCATAACATGCCAAGAAGGTGCTCATTACCTCATGGGTAAGAGAGAAATCCACTCAGTGCTTAAACTAAACACATTTCCTCTGTGCGTCAAACTTCGGATGTATTCTGCCTCTGATCAGCACTGGTAAGGGAAGAAAGAAAAAGCTTCATGACTTTAAAGATGTGCATTTTATCCTGAAAAAAATATATAGAAAGAGATATTCAAGTTCAGTTTATGTCTTAATTTGCCCAAAATTTTTTTTATGTAATATTGTAATAACTTGCTAATTTTAATAATAATAACAATAATAATAATAATGATGATGATAATAATAATAATAATAATAATAATAATAATAATAATATATGCAACTTTAGTTTTTATTATACCACGGCAGTGTGATTGGTCAGAAGGTGCTGATTATAATAGCTACAATTTTCACATGGATGTCTATGGTAGATGCTTCAGAGAAACATATTTCAAAAATCTAAATGTGTAATTGTTGATAAGTTTTCAGTAAGAAGATGTGAATTTAGCATTTTATAAAAATAAAAATAAAACATTTGCAGGGTTTTATAACAGTCAGTGGTAAATCTGTACATTATTTAAAACAGAGGAATCACTGAGAGCTTTGTCGTTTGTTTCAGATTAACCTGACAAGCTGCACATGGTTTATCTTATTAAACTCTTAAACATTATAGTAATATATGGCAAATTTCCATGATATAAGAGGGTAAAGACACATTTTTTTAAGATGCATTTTTTATTTTTTTTTATCAGCATCAGGGAGGAAATAGCAGGAAATCACACCAACGTGTCATTGATTATTTTCCTATAACATCATGTCCTGTCATATTCATATACACTGTATTTATTTTTATTTTTTGGACACTTCCTGCATTTTAACATTTTGACATTTCCTGTCAGCTTGCTTGTCCTGTATACCTCAAATCCAGCATTTCGCCAGTTTTAGTTTTGACTTTTTGGTTCAATTGAGTGGAACACGATATACATACTGTAATAGTAATAATAAGCACACAGAATCATCCCTATTCCAAAGCTTCACAGACACTTTATTTTATTTCCAACATTTCTACATCATTACATAGCACTCCTTTTTTTCCCCCTCTGTTTAAATTATCTTCCCTCAAGCCTTCCTGCCTCATAAAAGTCACTACTTATTTTTCCTTATGTCAGTCCATATTTAGTCCCAGTTGCACTAGAGGAAAGCAAAAGCAGCTTGCTCAGTGAGAAAGATAAAAGCCTTATGTGTTAATTAACCTATGATGAATAGGCCGTGCTCCTGCAAACAGTTCTGTTATGAGTCCCCAGTGTATTTTCCGTGCTGTGTGAGAGAGAGGGAGAGAGAGTGTGTGGCAAGGCAGTAAGGAGATGTGCAGATAAACGATGTGTATCTTGGGGCTCTCCAAAGTCATGATCAAGCAATGCTTCCGAGAAGCGCGGCTCATCATCATCATCATCATCATCATCATCCTCATGATAACAATGACATACCTAAATCTGCTTAGTTAGTGAGCTCTGACTAACGAATTATCAGCCAGATTTGAGTAATAGACTCCTCATTTGGGCCTAATGCGTTTTGCATAGAGAGCAACCTCCTCTCATCAGTCTTGAAGATGAATCGGCTTCGCAGGCAAAATTCTAAAGATATTAGTCTAGCGACCACTGCATAAATCATAAGATTTTTTTACTAATGGGACCAAAGTTAAACACACTCCTATCCTCTTAAGGACACAAAGAAGATTATTATAATGTCAGGATTACAGATGTATAGAAGCAAAGGTTACTTTTATTTAGAGCATGCACGGATGATGGCTTTTTTAAAATATGATATATACTTTTTCGATGACTCTATAACGAACTGCGTGTACAGAGTAGCGCAGATAAAAATTATAGCCGTCTCTAACGATGCCAAGTGTCAAGGTTTGTCGTGTTGACTTAGATAACCAGGTGTTCGGAGAAGGCTGACTCAGTCTAACACAGCGTGACCATCAGTGCTTGTTTATGGTCATGCTATAACAATAATATGACGTTATACAGCATTTGCAACTCATCGTATTAAAAAAATTTCGAAAAAAGCCTGAAGCGTCGTATTACATCAAATCAATTCTAATTCAGTTTCTGTAACTTGTAATATTCACTATGTTCATTTTTTTTGTTGTTGTTTGTTAGAACAATTGACCGTGTTGTACAGAACAGATAACAAAGGGATTTGCTTTCGGCAGGAGAATAAGGGAAGTGGGAATGTCAAGGCGCACGGCGGAATCAAAAGCCCCGCTGCTTTCGTCTGCGTCTCTTTTGTGAGTCCTTCTCTCCGGAGGCCTGTCATACAAGACTACTCCTCTCGCCTTCATTAGACAGGCGTTCGCTTCCTGCACCCTATATGCACCGCACCCCCCGCTGTCAAATTAAGCATACACACACACACACACATACACATACATGATCCCACGCATAGTAAGCCTCATGCCAAAGTACTATTTGTGTGTGCCTGAACTGTCATACCATCCTCATACATGTGTGCAGGTTGCATGCATGCTTTCATTCTCCCACAGCACATACGTCGCTTTGTCATGCATGTAGCCTACACGTGTGGTCCAAGGCATCGTCCCGGTATTTGCAATGTTTGTGCATGTGTATGTGTGTGTGTGAGTGAGTGTATGTGTATTCCTGTATGTGCGATGGCACCGGCTTTGTTTTGTAAGTCTAATTTGACAGAGCATTATCTGGGGCCTCGGCGCTTGCCAGGTCGGCTGCCTGTAAGGAGCCAGAGGTGCTTGCTTGAAGCCGCTCTGTGAAGCACAGTCACTTTGAACAAGGCCGCGCTCACACCACACTGCTCGCACCGAGGGCCTCTCTCCTCTCTCTTGTTTTTTTTCATGCCTTGGAAGTGGAGTGTATGTGGTGGGGGGTGTAGAAGGCAGGACGACTGGCCTGGAAAAAAAAAAAAAAAAAAAAAAAAAAAAAACTTGTTCTCTCCTCCTGAGTGTTCGATTCTTCAATCAGTTGCGCGCTTGAAGTTTGTCAAAGCAGAGATGACAGAGATGACCCTGTCCCCCTCACCCTCTTTCATTACGAATTCGGAGGGGGGCTGCTGGCCTTGGGCTGCTTCGGTGGGATGCTTTGCTCATTAGAGGAAGAAAGAGTGACTTGAAGCTCCATTACACAGCGGCTCTGCCGAAAACAGGTGTGTTGGGGAAAAAAAGCCGCCTGTGTTACAACAACCCCCCCGCTGGCTTACTGAGAGAGCATCGAGTGGCCAGTGCAGGAGGACAAACAAGGGCCAGTGTGTGGCGTCTGTTTCCTGACACCAGACGCTCAAGGCTAGAAAACAAAAGATGACACCGATGCCGAGAGAGGCTGGAAGAGGAAATCATATCTGACCTTTAAACCTGAAAGATTCTTTAAAATATGCTGTTGTGACATGACCTGCTTTAGGAAGGCGAGATCATGACCTTAAAAACGGTTACACATTTTTAACCTTCACATGCATTATTATATTAATAGGACTATTGAAATATCATAATATATTTGTTTGTGACTAATATCAATATTTCTAAATATTAGCTCCACAAGTATACTGTGACAAAAAAAAACATAAGGGAAATTGTGTTTTATATTATATTATATTATATTATATTATATTATATTATATTATATTATATATTAGTTTAACAAGAAAGTAGTTTTGTTACCTTTTCCACAAAATTATAAGAGATGTGAATATCCATTCTGTGTCTTTTGAGAGGGCGTCCGTCGCACAACATAAAGGAGATGAGGAATATACAGTACATCGACACTGTACTCCAGATTTCCCTTTGCATAAACAATAGCAACATCAAATAAGAGCAGGAATGGAACTGAAGGCACTGTTGCGATGTGAGACGCCAGATCTTGACAGTACACTTTTCCTAGATCGGTTCATTCAGAAATGTGGGACAGATATAGATAAATATGTTTAAAAAATAAAAACATGAATGAATTAATTAATCTGTATAATAAATCCATGCATATATTTTAAAAATGCATTTCTCTTAAATATAAACTTTAAAACATTTTGCTTTCCACTTTTTCCATGGTGATAAGCTCAAACTCATTGCCACCTACAAGTACCTTTGATAGTAGTACTCGATAGTTTTAGCACCTTTTACTTAATTAATAATGATCCTGTTTTCTTGCCTCACTGCCCAAAATTTTTCTGACGTTCATTATATCTCTTTAAAATCACGCCAGAAGGAGTGGACATTTTCACCAATCTGGACCAGGCACCTGCATGGAAGTGAAAGGAAAACCAATTAGTCTTTTACTTTTGGAGTTTCTGGGGAAATCTCTATTTCGGGAGTATTGTTCATCACCTTGCTGCTTTCTGTAGCTGGATCAGAATCTGCATCTATGACTTTTTAGCTTCCATAACAGAGCTCATTGTTGGGAATACACACTATGGCTAGCTGACAGTGCCATCTATTGATGAAGATTGCAGAATGCCTCAAGCTCGTCAAACACCAGCAGTCTGCACTGTAACATTGAAGAGCTGTAAAAAAAATATATATATATATATAAAATAAGAGAAAACATTTATTTTGGGTCATCATGATAAGGTGTGAACTTGGGTATGTTTTTTATTTTATTTTTTTTTACATGTGGTGTACATGTACTGTATAAGCATGAGTGTTTGGGTTGTATGGAGCCTTAATATCAATAATATAAATAATAGCTTTTTCCAGAATACATTTTCACCAAGACATTCATTTCAGTGTAGCTTGACAAAACTAACGGCATAAAAAATGAGAAGAAGATTTTTCCCAGTCTGATAAAGAAGCTTTTTTAATACAGGTAAGCATTTGGAAGTTGTACATTATAACTTAATGAAATATCCATCCATCCATCTTCAACCACTTATCCGAAATCGGGTTGTTGGGGTAGCAGTTATACTGAACTGCTTAATGAAATATAAAAAAGTAAAACACTACTTACAACATGCAAGTGGTATTGGTGAATGATTGTGTGTTCAGTTCCCACAATCAGATGAGTCTCTTTCACAAGTTGGTGACAAGTTATCCATCGATTCATCACAAAATCCATCGATTTTTGTTAGGATCAGGTGTTCCACTCATTGAATGTTCACAGGAACGACTGCGGTGGGCTGCAAGCCACCTCGGCTGGAATCGTCAGTCATGGACACATTAAAATATGGTGCACCATTCAAATGGTTTACTGCAGCCAAGAGTCTCATCAGCATATTGTGCTTGAAGTCATCCATAAATGTTAATCAGTTTTAATCCTTCATTCATCAGAAATTTCATCACAAGTCCTGATTTGACTTGAACTTTTAGGGTAATTTATGACATTTTAATGTATTCATTTTTATTAATTTAATATTAATTTATTTATTTATTTATTACTCTTTTAATGTATTTATTATTCTTTAAATGTATTAATATTTATTAATTTAATATTAATTTATTTATGACTTTTTTCTTTTCCTCGTGTAAATGACTGTAAGCAACTGTAACCAAGTATAAGCAATTTCCCTCTGGGATTAATAAAGAATCTTGAATCTTGAATTTTAAAACACGAGATTTTAAGGTGCATCATTTCGACATAACAAATCAACAAGTCAAAACAATACAGATGTAGTATATGAATCAATTATAAATTGTATTAATCTGTTAAACAACAAACACTTTCAATTTAAGTTCTCAAACTGTCTAATCTGAAACTGTTTCATCTTCTCTTCTCCAAAAGCCGCTATTCTGTTTTATGCCACACTGTCTCACGCATCACATAAACAAAAATGTTGCAAATACAGAAAAATCTCATTTCATTTAAACAATTCCAATCTACAAAAATATTTTTAGATTTTGTTTGTTGAGAAATAATTTTTTTATCTGTTATAATTTAGTATACCACTATTAACATTTCTAACCAGATTGTCCACACTGAGTCAGAGAGAAAGAGAGAGAGAAAAAGAGAGAGAGAGATGCTGGTGTGGAAGCAACTGTTTATAGTTGTTTTAAATACATTTATAACAGGACCTAATGTCTGATGTTATTCATTAATAAAAAAAAAAATTCTTTCTCACTAGCTATTTAACTATTTACATTTTGTGATTCCTTGACTATCTTCAGCTCATGTTGTTTTTCAGCTCAACATTTTTAATGTGTTACTCCAAAATAATTACATAGAAGTGAGTTAAATTTCATTTAAGAGATTCAACTACCTTTATTTCTTTATATAATCCCCAGCAACATTAATGCACTTATTTCAGGATTTCAATAGTGCTTGGATACTATCAAGGTAGAAAGTTTTCTCAGTACGCCAGAGCCACGTTCAGACTGCCCGCTTCATGTCTGAGACACTGGTCTCCTAGGAACTCCTTTAATGGTCCAATGTCAGTAATGTATGAGGGACGTGGCAATAACTCCCATCTGAGTTCCTGTAATGTGCAAGTAGTGTCTGTGAATGATAGTGTGTACAGTTCCCATAGACAGATGCGTCTCTTCCATAAGCTGGCGACAAGTTATCTGTCGATTTTCAAGGATCAGACGTTCCACACAATTTACGTTCACGGAAATGACTGCAGTAGGCTCCATGTCACCTCAGCCAGAATCATCATTCACACTCTGAACATTACCCATCAAGTTAGAAATTATTATTGCTGTATACAGTAAGCCCCGACTTATGAACAAGATCTGTTCTGGGAGCACGCGCATAAGTCGGTTTTGTTCATAAGTCCGACAAAGTGAGTTTTATACAGCTTTGACACAAATATACAATGTAAAGCATAAAACAAACAATGTGAGACCATTCTGTCTCAGAGCTGTTTCAAACAGTGAAATTTGTCTCGTTAAGGATTATTCACCATCAAATATAATAATAATAATAATAATAATAATAATAACCACGTCCAGCTTTACAGAACAGCATCATCATGCTGCCAAAAGATTCACTGAAACTGGTGAGGCCAACTCATTTCTCCCGCAACATACCAGAGACTCTGGATATTTTATACATTCACTTACACATTAAAATATTGTATATAATTGTAAATATTGGTATCTGGTGCACTGCAGTGTCTTTTTTTTTTTGTCCCAATACACGTGAGCTATTTCCATGATTTGTTCACATCTACTGTACGAATGTTGGTAGATCCGTACATATCTCCGGAAATTCTAATTCGAACTGGAATGTCTGTAAGTCAGGGACTTACTATACACATCATATTGGGAAATCCATATCCATATTCATTATTATATAATTAATATTATAAATGCTGCCTACTACAGTATGTCCAAAATAGCTTTTGGGAATAAATTAATAACACTGTTCTGACATTTTAAAGGGTATCAGTTTTTGTAGGGCAAATGAAGGACAATGAGTGTTTCTTAGCCATGTTTAAAAATTGCTTTTCCAGGGTGGGTATTTAAACCAAATAAGTAGCTTTTGCTTGAAATTTACTAGAAAGGACATCATGGTCGGAAATGAACCATCATGGTCTCTCTTGACAGTATCAAGAAAACATTGTTTTTAGCAACCTTCCTTTCTTTTAACTAATGTTCATTCCATTCTGTGTAATATAATATATAGTGACAGCATCCTACAAAACACAACCGTTTTGCTGTTGCTTTTCCTCCCAGATCATAAAAACCTTTACATGGTACTGTCAAAAAACACTTCTTAAAATCTTTTTTTTTTTTCATGGCCAGCTTGCTGTGTGAGCATTCACTAATGTTCGGAGCCTGACAGGAGCCATTTTGCACGGCCGAGGAGGCTGAAGAGGCCTGGCGACCCCTTTCTACCATCATTTCCTCACATCACACTGTGAGACTTCATTAACTCTGAGGGCAATTTCCACACTTTTTTTTTTCTTCTTTTGAGGCATTACCAATGTGGTGTGCTGTATATTACACAGATGTGACACATAAATGAAATTCAGTAATAAGCTGTTTAGCATGAAGGCCAGAGAAGCTGCTTTTTACTTTAGCTATAAATTTAATGGAGTCGTTCATCTTTTTTTGTGTGTCGGGAGACTGACATGAAATGACAAAGAAATGTACCAAAACTTTTTTGTCAACATACCTTTTTTTTTTTATAATACAGAATTTTAGGGCAGCACGGTGGCTTAGTGGTTAGCACTGTCGCCTTGCACCTCAAGGGTCTGAGTTCGATTCCCACATTGGGATTGAGTTTGCAGGTGCTTGGTGGGTTTCCTCCGGGTACTCCGGTTTCCTTCCACAGTCCAAAGACATGCATATTAGGCTAATTAATGTTTCTAAATTCCCAGGGTGTACCCCACCTTGTGCCGTAAGTCTCCAGGGATAGGCTCCAAGCCCCACCCCAACGCTGTATACCAGATAAAGTGGTATAGACGACGATGTGTGAGTGAGAGAATTTTACCTAAAAAGATATATGGGCTTTTTTCTCCAGATCTATCCATAATTCTTTGGTCAGATTACAAATAAATATGACATTAAAAGAAAAATACCTCTGCCTCTTATTTGTTATTGATATTTTTATTATTATCTCTGAGGAGATATGTTTAATGTACAGGATGGTGTGTAGAAGTGAGATAAAAAGAGAAATGGCACCCCCTGTTGAAAACCGTGCAGTCAAGCCAGTATAGGTGAAGTCGACGTACTACAGTATATTTGACCAAATTTTATTTACACCTGTACTTTCATGAAGAGGAGAAAGATTTATAAGTACCGACATTAATCCCATACAGCTTTCCATTGTAAAGTATTTTCTGAGATAAGCACTATGTGACCTGATTAGATTGACATCAGGACAAATCTGAATTACTTTACTTTGGGGTAGACGTCTTCCGAGACAGGACAATCTAGTCCCGGTACACTCCAATAAGCGATGTTCATCTGTCTAAGTGTATCTATAAACTCTTTGCCCTATCAGTACCTTTAAATGATACATGAAGTAACAGGGTGAGCTGTCTGGAGAGACAAATGCCAATGGCTCACTCCGAAATGTCAAACATGACAGTTCAAGGCATGGGATGGGAAGATATGTGTGATCAATTTGAACAGCTGATGCTCATGATTGCTGGTAAAAAAAAAAATGGATTTGACCTGCATAGAGGTGAAACAGAGCAAGCACAAATGGAGCTGTTTGTAATCTTTAACTAAAAATAGGGAAATTCCTTACAGGGTGTATTACTACCTTATGTCCAGAGTACCCAGGATAGGCTTTAAAGCGATACGACAGTGGTTCATGAAAATCAAGAAGGATTCAAGAAAGTATGTAGTTGATTCGTAATTATAGCACCACTGGTATTTTATTAAGCAAAGTCACAAGAGATGTCATGCTGTTGTGCTGGAAATCAGCATTGAACCAAGAATACTAAAGACATCCCAGCCGTGCTGATACTGAGTACGACAGCATGACCTCAGGTGTGATTTATTTATATTTATACAACACCATTTATTATAAATCTATTATCTGATTTATTTGTTTATTTAACCAGTAACTTTGCTCCGCCAACACATATCCTTCCATCGCTGGTGGAACTAATTAACCGCAACTGGTGGTGCTGGTGATCACCTACAGACAGTGTAATTAAAAAGGTGAAAGTATTAAATTCTTACATATACGATGTAGCTAGTGATGGGTCGTTCATGAACGCTTCGTTCTTTTTGAACGAATCTTTAACGTGACTCAGAAGAACTACTGTAGTAGTCTCTGAGAGTGATTCGTTCATTTTCTACTGGGCGCGCATGCGCAAATCATCGCAAAACCCCCGTAGGTTATGTACAGGAAA
>JAQMYL010000001.1:27025306-27043130 GCA_030014365.1 Clarias pachynema | reverse complement strand
CAAAAAAAGATTTGTTCATTTTGATGAACGAGATTCAAAGAACCGAGTCACTAAAATGATTCAAACTTCCCATCACTGAACGAATGAACGAATCACTGGATGTAGACAAAAGGTAAGGAGAATAAACCATGGAGGCGGTAAACAGTCCTGTACATCTCATGAATTTCTCTTTATATTTCCACTTATTCAACTTTAGAATAGACACCAAGTAGTGAGTGCCCTTGATCAGGAGTTTGAGAGGGATTTGGGATTCAGCCTTGTGCTAGAAGCTAGTTAGCATTCTATCTTGCGTTAGCCATGAACAGAACAACACGGACGGTTCAGGGTCAATTCTGTAAGACTTAGAAGCAACTACTAAGGAGACAATGTGTTGTTTAAGATAAAATAATGTTATCACTGTTTTCTTGCTCAAAGTGCCACCATGGCTGGTTTAAAATGTGGGCAGCTGCTCTCCGCTCTTTCCAGTACAGATAAACATCATATTATGTTGGATAGATTTCCTCATAATGTCCAGCTTGTGAGATACAGTTTAGTTTTAGCCTTTTCGTTTCCAAACACCAAACACGTAAATGGTTACTCCAATGAGTTTTTATTTCAGGAAGGCACATAAGTTCGAAACAAGAATGTTTGTCAGATTTAAAATAATCTTAAATTAAAAGCTTTCAATTTACATTAACAGACAAATACCAAATGCAATACTTCAAGCAGTCAAACCTTATATAACAACTTTTATAAGGTTAATCAGTGGTGTTTAAACAAAGAAGGGGTTTATACACTTTACAGTAGTTTATCAATTAAAATGTTTAATTCGATATGGCAGGTTTAGGCAATATGGTGACATTAATATTGTCATAAATTACATTGTCATTTTTTACAATCAGTAGCTAACAGGATGCTATTATTTATTCTGTAAATGAATGTTACATTTGTTTTTTCTTAAACTGAATTTTCCTTCTAGAATTGAGATCCATTAAAAGAAATCAAGTAGTCTGTTGGTGCTTAAGTACCATGACAGATATTATGCATCATGACAATATCTTGAAGTATCAGTACCATAATATAATTTATTTGCCATACTACCCAACCCTATCCACCAATCAAGTGTTAGAAATTCACAGACGTTTCTTCATCAACATCTCCTCAGAGTTACTCATGCAGCTCTTCAGGAATGTCCGACACCTGTTAGAATAATCTTCAGGACAGTCTCGGAACAGACTCACATGAGGCGGTGTGATAAAGTCGAAGCTCTCGACGCGCACCCCTTTCTCCTTCAGCGACTGAACCATCTTCTCTACGTCTCTATACCTGATCACTCGGTCCGCTCTGGAGTAGAGGTACATCTGAGGCCAAGGTGCTGGACGATCCATCATGGCGTCGTAGTGGTTCTTGTGGAAATGTTTGGTCACGGGGTATAAGATGACTCTGAGGAGGACCACAGAAACAGCGAACAGAGCCAAGAGAAGCCAGCGCAGCAGGACGTTGACCTTTGTGCCGAGCGTGGTTTTGAGAGCTCGTAGGGCGCCCAGGACGTTCTGATTCCCTGGACTGCTGTCCATCACCGAGCCTACGACATACAGTGAGCTGAACTGCTTGTGGCTTTGCAGGAGCTCCACCATGTAGCGGTAGAGCATGAAGCCACCGTTGCTGAACACGTGGAAGAAGATTGGGTTGTTCTCCACCTCGTAGTCGTACAAGATTTCAAGCAGTTTCTGTGCTGTGTTGTGGAGCTCCTTGTAACCGAATGATTCGGAGATGAACACCGTCTTCAAGGGAGCTGTGTAGCGCACAGTTACACAACCCTGAAAAGCAGGCATATAACAGATTATAACATACACATGCACAAGTAAAACAGAACTAAAGAAGGACTGTTCAAAGCTCAGAGCTTACCTGTTCGTTATACATCGAGCTGTACTTTGAGAGATACTTGTCCCGACAGCCGGCCCAGCCTAATAGGATAACCACTGGCTGCTTCGATCTGTGCCAGTATTTCTCTAAAGGAAGAGAACAACATTAGTAAAGAAAATTAATAATTAAAAGTTCTATCATGTCCAACACCATATAAATTATCTGTACTTTTTTATATTTTATATTTCTGTTCAACATTAAACCAGAGTGGGGCTGTAGCTATCAAATATTTTAGTAATCGAGTATTCTACCAAAAAGTTAATTGATTAATCGGATAAAATGTACTTTTGCTTAATTAAACAGCAATTTTTATTTTTTTTTATTTGTCATAATTCACAATGCAAGGAATAACTTATACCCCTATCGCACCTATGTGGTTTGAATCACGGTGAAATGCGGTGTTAGGCACCGTGAGCCATCACGATTGCCCGCCGACGTTCTACTGACGTTCCACGAAGTTCTGCAAGGTCCGCAAGCTTCCATGAAGCCCGGCAAAAAAATTAAACATGTTAAATTTTTGTTTGTTTTCGCGCGGAAAGATGGAAACGTAATCGCAGCGCCAATACTCGCGGTGAATCATGATGACCCGTACTTACAGCCACCACCCAAACCCGCGTAGGTGTGATAGGGGTATTAAAGTTGACCGAGATGAATTAAGTGCATTACAGTGCCATACATTCTTATTTTAAAGCCTTTTTTCAAATGCAAAATCTAAAAAAAGGGTATTTCAAATGACTTTAAGTATCAAAAAAAAACTAAGGCACACATTGAAATAAATAATTATACAGTACAAAAACACTAAGGTGTGCATCTAAACTTTCAGAGCTAAAAGTTTCAAAATCTACAGTTCAGCATAACATATAAGCCTTTACTGACAATTTCTGTCGTTTTCTCTTGCTGGTTTATTCTTCTCTTCGCTCGCTGATAATTTTATCACTCCGTTCCATTTTGTAACCCGCAACAGAATGCTCCCTCAAATCAATACACAGCTAACTGTTAGCATCTCCTTCCGCTTTTTGCGTGACGTAAGCGCTTCTTCTTCGTTTGTGTTTACTGGCGGCTTGCATCCGGAAGCGCACTTTGTCAAAAGCGCGCCGTGAACAAATAATTGCGCAAAAACATAATGCAAGCTTTTAAAATAAATTAAAAGAAGCTTCGAGGCAGAAGATTTTGCCTCTATCATTTTTTGTAAATGAATTCCTCGAGTTACAAAAAATCGTTTCAGCCCTAAACCAGAGGTCTCACAGTAACACAAGACCTTCATCATCAGCATTGCGTTTGATTAAGGAATAGAATAAAGGATGCTTCAACATATAGTACTGTCCAAATAAATACTGTACTGCCAAGATGCCTTCACCAAAAAAACAAAACAAAAAAAAGACGATGAAGCCCAGTAAACATAGTAATTTATAAAACAATATCAGTATTTGGTGTGACGATGCTTTGAACACCCTTTGTCAAGTACAGCAAGTCCCCAACTTATGGCCGAGTACCGTTTCCAGAGCACGTTCATAAGTCGGATTCGTTTGTAAGTCCGACAGATTGAGACTTACACCCGTGTCTCTCCTACGCGGTTTTACAAGGTGGCCATAAGTACGGTTTATCGCGATTCACAGCAATAACTGGACTTTATACTTTTTATACATTCACTTACACACTGACAATATTGTATATAATTGTAAATATTGGTACCTGGTGCACTGCAATGTCTATCGTTTGTACAATACACGTGAACTACCTCTGCGGTTTGTTCACATCTACGATTGCTCGAAATTAGCGACATAAATTGAAAGTCTAAAAAAAAAAAACTTATACTGAATAGGACCGTAAAAATAAATTAAAATTTGCCTCAGCATGTGAAGCATTTTCACAGTGCGTAATTCCAGTTTTTTCATTTTGCATTTAGTGCACCATTTAGTGAAGACATACTCTAGCACCATGGGTCCCCAGAATTTTAGCAAGAACAGCAGCACGAGGAGAAGGAGACAATTTCAGTTTTATTTTTAAGGCAGCAGGTGCCAAGAGGTATCATAAATTAGAGTTAAGTGAGGTTTAATGTCTATTAATTTCATATTTTGCTTAATTTACATGTCCTTTCTAAATGTTTTGATTGTTTTTATATTCAGAAATATGATTATAGTGTTGAAAATTGGTAATATTGGTAAATTGGTTAAATATTTCCCATGGGAAAATGCGTTTCGCCTTATAGAAATCCACTATGCTTATAGAATCGCAATTGTATTCGAATCGGCACATTAAGTATCGTGATAATATCGTATCAGGAAGTGACTGGTGATTCTCATCCCTACTTTACATTGTGACGTAATAACGCCACGGGGAGAGCCGAAACTGCTCCTGCTAGCCTGCTGCTAGCGCCAACACTAGGACATCACCTCCGACTCACCTGAGACCTCGGGCTCCGGAAACACTATGCTGTAGTCCATGACATCCTCTCCCATGTTGAGAAGCGTAGTTATCCCTCAGGTCTGACTGCCATGAAACCGAGCCGCAGCCTCACTTCGACCTCTCAGATGTACAGCACCACAGTGACAGCGAGTCACACGACACAGCAGCATACAGCACGCGCTCTCTCCTTTACACTTCCGGGTGATGATTCAGGCTTAATCCCGATTACGCACTTATTCTACACGTAGTGCACTACACTCTCATTATTGTAGTGCTCTGTTTAGTGCGCGGGTATAGGCAGCATGGAGGCATAAGGGATACATCTCAGGGTTTAATTAAAACGTTCAAATTGAAACGAATTTTTTTTTTATCTGGCCTGTGAACGTCTTACAAACAATAACTGAATTTCAGAATTAAAATCTATTCAGTGACAATTTGTGCTACTTGATGCTAAGTTAATCTTTGATTCTAGACAGCCATCATATAAAATGAAACAAAAGAGTCACAGGTGTAATTATCACATTTTTCTTCTGTAAAAGTCTGTAAAACATGCTTAATATACACAGATCACCCATAACAGTATGACTACCCGCCTAATATTGAGCAGGTCCCACAAAAGAGTAATAACCTATGTGTTCTGACACTTTCCTATCACAACCAGTGTTAATCTTTTTCATCACATTGTTTGGTACTGGCCAGATACTTTGAAAAGTCCTTTAAATAGGAAACTAATAAACTACTACTACTACTACTACTAATAATAATAATAATAATAATAACCAAAGGTCAGAGGTTCAAGCTCTAGGGCCCTTGAGCAAGGCCCTTAACCCTGTCTGGTCCAGTTTTGCTGCATCATGGCTGATCTGCCACTTTGACGCCAACAGGATGGGATATGTAAAGAAAATAATTTTACTGTGCAGTAATGTATATGTATCAAATAAGGGCTTCTTCAAAGAAACAAAGTAATTATTGAAAAACTTAATAAATTACTTAATTAACTAATTAATGTTTGTTTATAATAATAATAATGATAATAATAATAATAATATAAAAATTAAATAAACTTTGGTAGCAGTTTTCCAAGGACATTTGTACTGGTGAGAGGATGGCGCTTAATACACAACTAGACACATTCCTTCCTTCTGGACTTGTAATTAAAATCAACTTGTCCAATGTATTAAGTTGTTGAATTGACTGCTTTATGTAACAAATCAAATAACACCTTTTATATCACACAGAGAGCCAGATAAGGTAATGCTTTTGATGAACCACCGTCACAGAAATGTACAGCACATAGTGCTAGATAACTGCATTATACTCCTTACGTTTCAAGATAACAATGAATATTGGCCAACACCTGCAGTGAGAAGTCTCATGGGGTCTCATTACAAAGCCATACAAAACAGCAAAGGCGCTCCTGACCATTCTTTCAGCTGTGATGTTGATCCCTTGTAATGCTAACTCTAACTGAACTCTATAGATTTTGCATTAAAGTTTCTGCAATAATGAAGAAAAAAAAACAGTAAAAATAATGTATTGGAAAAAAGTAATATTGTAATGCATTGCAAGGTTGTGGCTTTTTAGTTTAAATGAGAAACTGCTTTAGAGATAGCTGTGGAGCTGACTGCTTTATTTTGCTTCGTATAAATGTATTTATTTATAATAAAATGACATGACATTACACTGTCCTAATCCCTTATCAGCAAGTCTTCTTCTACATTTGATCAAACAATGATCTGGCATCTGATGATGCTTAAGAGTGTAATGAAAAAGGACATGACAATAGAGATGTGGGTTATTTAATTTGCTCTTTAAGTAGGAATCTTTCTAACTGCATTGTAGTCAAGCTTAAGTAGGCATGGTTGACAGCTGCAAAGTTTTTATATAGGTTTTATAGATAAAGAAAACACTGATGTGCACCACAGAGTTATAAAAATAAATGTTTTGGAAAACAATCGTCAAGGGGGTTTTACAACTAATATAATTTAATCCTATACATTTAGTGAAATAACAAGTAACAAGAACAACTGGAGTACATTTTACCCATCCTTAAAACTACACCATATACAGAGAAACAATTTTTTAAGGAGAATAACCACCAGGCCCTTTCAGTTGTTACCCGATAGAAGAAAAGATTTACTGTCAGAAAGCACTCCTCCCTCTGGTTCCAAGATAATGGAGGGCACAGGCATGCTGCTAACTCTGTCAGCCTTCACCATTTTCAGCCCAATTCCTGTGCTCATGATAGCCTGCTCTGGAGGTATGGCAGTGTCTGAAGAGATCTCTGTAGACACACGCCTGGAGAAAGGCAAAGAGTTGGTACTGGAGCCATCAGCCTCGCTGTCTGTCCAGCAGGACTCCGTGTCAGAAGCAGAGGACAGCCGTGTCTTCCCCCAGCGACAGGTACCATGTGTGGCATTGCCGATCTGGACACCTAGGGCATGCTGGCTGGTTAGGGCTGTCTGATGAGAAGAGGTGCCACTGGTGGAGATGGAGGATGAGTGCTTATTCATTCCAACACACAGGATAAGGCGAAGAAGTGGAACGTAGCGCACAATAGCTAGTCTGTACTTAGGGTGTGTAATAGCATAGATGATAGGGTTGTGGATGGCAGAGGCTTTAGCGATCACCGCAGGGATGGAGTTCATATAAGGAGTGAGGACGTGGGCATAGCCAGCTGTGGCTGTGAGAGCCACCACAGAGTAAGGCGACCAGGAAATCACAAATAATAAGATAACCAAGAGGGCCACTTTAGCCATTTTCCATTCAGTCTTCATGCAGTCGAGGATCTTATGTGGCTCACTTGAGTTAAGCCGTCTTACCTCCGTCTGTGTTTTTCGAATGGCTTGAAAGATGGCCAAGTAACAGGCAGAGATGATGCTCAGAGGGATAAAAAAGACAAAAATGAACAAAAGGATGGTGTAGGTACGCACCGATGGCGTGAACGACATGTAGTCCCAAGAGCAGGAGGTCTGGAGTCCCTCTGGAACATATGCACTCCATCCAAAGAAAGGAGGTAGACTCCATCCCACAGCATAGAACCACACCAGAGCTAGGACTATACCAGTTCTTCCTTGACTGACCTGTCCCAGCAAAGCAAAAGGCCGGGTTATGGCGAGGCAGCGGTCGACAGCTATGGCAGTTAGAGTCATCATGGAGCAGATACCAAAGAGACCACCACAGAAGGCATACATTTCACATGCAAGCTCGCCGAACACCCACTGTCCATGCAGGCTGGCCACAAAGAACACAGGCGACTGTGTGAGCGACATGAAGAGGTCAGACACAGCCAGGTTGACCACCAGCATGTTGCCTGGTGTACGTAGCGGGCGGCTGCGACAGAACACATAAATGACCATCGCATTTCCTATTACACCTGTGATCCCCACCATGAGGATGACCGACCCGATGATGTAGTGAACGTGATCCGGGACATCCACAGTAGGAAACAGGCGTGCAAATTCATCGTGTAGGATGGGGGTCGGCCCATGGTGTGGCACATGCTGCGTCTTATAGTTCTCAGCATTCAGGGAGTCCTTCAACACGTCCGTGCAGTTAGAATTGCCCGGGTGGCAGAGATACTCACTCTGATTTGAGTGGAGGCTCATGATCTTGGTAATGCACAAGTTCACCAGGAAAGGTCCAAAATATAGTGTATATTTAAAAATAATAATAATAAATGACATGAATGTGCCCTAAAATAAGACTTTGTGGAAAGTGTAAAAATGGTATCTCGTCCTGCTTTTCAGCCTGAGCAAAAATGGCTCTAGCGTTAGCTTTTTATATATGTATCGATCACTGCTCACAGGATGACATTGATTTGTGTTCCCTAGTCTGATTTAGGTGTATGGACTGATGTTGTCACCTAGAATGGAGATTTAAAATAGAAACAGACTCAAGATGAAGCTCCGTCCAAAAAGACACATTAAGTTAAGACACATTAATTTACCTTCAATATGTGTTTTTCTTCAAAACTGCACAAATCATCTGGCAAAGAACTGGATCCTTAGAGCAAGATGGAAAAGTGGACCATGAAAACTATAGATTTTAGGAGTCATTAACTGACTAACTGTCACTCCTATTTGGGTTCAGGTTAAAATATAAGCCCTAAAGTGGCACAGATGGAAAAACTAAATACGCTAAATAGATCATTTGAGTAACTGTGGTAAGCTGAATCAATTATGCAGAATACAAAAATGCACAGCAAATTATTTGTTCCCTTGATTAACATGATTTATTTTAATGAAACGCTTAGTCAACTGAATATGTGAATATTCTCCATGACTCACATGAAATCTGTCATTATAACCATTATAATAGTGATTTTACAAATGTAACTGGAAATAAACTAATAAATAAGACATTTTAGTTTGTTTGTAGTGATGTTAAATGTTTATTCATTTATAACAATGTGTATAGGAATGATAAATACAATTGAAACAGCATCCTACAAAAGTTTTTGGATGGATGGAAGCATAGATAAGAAGTAATTTAATTTAATCCTCCATGTTTTTTAAATTAAGATGAAGGCTGCCCTGCGATGGATTGGTGTACCCGCCTCGTGCCCTAACACTCCTGGGATAAGCTCCAGGCCCCCCGCGACCCTGTATAAAGGATAAAGTGGTATAGGCGATGAGTGAGTGAGTGAGTGAGTATTACAAGGCTTTTAAAAAGATTAGCAGGGATGAATTTTCCTCCGAAGGGAAGTTAAGCATAGACTAACCAGAAGGTGGCAGCCAGTGTACAGTACTTTGTGGTACACTGCCTGGCCAAATAAAAATTATAATCAGTCACCACTTCAGAATGGTAAAATTTTTGGTAGATATCATGTACTTAAAACAATTAAGGAGATTGTAAATGACTGGAAATGGGTTAAGAACTGTGAATACATTATTGAAACATGCAAGGACTGTACTAAGCCTTCAACTTTGTGGAAGAAATGTGGTCAGAAAAAAATCATTTAAGAGCTTATTAAAGATGTAAATAAAAAATAGATAAATAAATGATAGTAGAAATCACAGCTATGTTAAATAGTGACAGTCAGAGCGTTTCCACGTGCACATTGTGACAAGAACTCACAAGACCAGGACGCAAGAGTTGTGTGGTCATGCTGGGGAGCATAAAGATTGGGCTTTGGAGCAATGGAAAAAGGTCATGTGGTCTGATGAGTTCAGATTGAGTCTATTCCAGAGCGATGGGTGTGTCAGGGTAATAAGGGAAGCACATAAAGCGATGCACCCATGATGCATAGTTGCCATTGTACAAGCCTCTGGAGGCAGTGTTATGATCTGGGGTTACTTCAGTTGGTCAGGTCTAGGCTCAGGAACATTATGTGGTGATTAAATGAAGTCGGCTGATTGACCAGGTTATCACATCTGATGAGTTTTTCTTCCATGATGGAACAGACATATTCCAGGATTCAAATCGTGTGGTTCTGGCAGCATGAGGAATCATTTTGACACATGAATTCAGCACCACACTGTTCACACTAATCAAAGCTAAAAACAGTTAATAAATTCTTGGAATGTGCAATCTTTTGGCCAGGCAGTGAATACAGAGTATATTATGAAGAGGATCTAAGTTATGTAGCCTTATATTATTGAATATCAAATTAACAGTTAATTCATTGTGCATCCTCTCATGCCATGTCTGTGTCCATGTCAGCACCTGGAAGGTAAACATTTTGAGAACAGGTAAGAAAGTGATCTCATGACCTAATGCCACGCTAACCCTTTTCTCTATCAGCCCATAAACTCACATGTGCTCTCTCATTAATTTAAAATGGTCAATTTTACGGAAAGATGTTTGGGGTCGGTGGTCTTACTCACATCTTGATTTCTCACGTTCCTTCAATAAAAATGCATCATAAAGTATCGTTTCAGTGTTGGCCAAGCAGAATCCATTGGAGCTCCATACATCTGTAAGGCAAAATCATTATCAGATATAATAAGTAATGAATAAAATGATTGGCTGTGCTATTATAGGAAGATAATCAATGAATGGGTGACTGGTCTTTTATGCTTATCAATAGTAACACCTCATTTACAGGAAATCTCATGGCAGACTCTTTAAACATAATAATAAACACTTCAAAAATATTATATTAATATTTTTAAAATGTGTAATCGTTAATATGGTGATGTTTTCTGTAAGGATTTTATTTAGTGTTTAGGAAGCAGAAGAAGGGTCCCCAGTAGCAACACTCTGCAATAGTCAGAGGTAAAGTAACATGACAAGTAGCATGACAAGCTTGCGGTGGAAAAAAAAGAAGAAAAAAAGAGAAGCTGCTTTTTCCACAGAAGTTCCACAGCATTAATACCAACTATAAATAGATCAACTATGATGTTTCACTGTTTATTAAACCATCACCACCAGCAACTTTCTGTGCTCGAAATGTGCATAGAAAAATAAATTACCACCTGGATTTAAATAAGCAAACATTGGATCCATTATCCATTGGATAATTAATGCAGTGATTAATATGGATCAGCTGGCAACAAGTTATTTAACCCTAACTTATGCAATGTGTAGCTTCTCATTTCTTAAAAAAAAAAAAAAAAAAAAAAAAACATGTTTTGGTAGTGATGAAACATCTTCTTCGTGTAGGGAATTATTATGTTTAATTGTGAAAGTAAGAGCATTTCCACACTCTCAATGCGATGAGAACTCGAAGAATTTGGAACTTAACAACGTTTATCAGTGAGGCTAATAAGAAAAAGGGCTTTAATTTGCTAGGAAGCATAAAGAATGCACTGTGGAGAACTGTAAAAAAGGTCATGTGGTCTTCTGAGTCCAGATTTACCCTGTTCTAGAGTGACAGTGCATTAGGGTAAGAACAGAGGCAGATGAAGTGATGAACCCATCATGACTAGTGATTACTGTACAAGCATGTTGGTGCAATGTTATGATTTGGGGTTGGTTCTGTTGGTCAGGTCTACAGTAGGTTCAGAAATGTTATGTGCCCAAAAATGAGGTCAGCTGACTATCTGAATATATTGAATGACCAGGTTTTTCCATTAATTATTATTCTTTTCTTCCTTGATGGGATATTCCTAGATGATAATGCCAGGATTTATCAGGGCTCAAATTGTGAAAGAGTGGTTCAGCAAACATGAGACACATGGATTGGTCACAACAGGTTCCAGACCATAACCCCTTTGAAAATCTTTTGGGATGTGCTGGAGAAGACTTCACGCAGTGATTTGTCTCTCCCATCATCGATACAAGAGCTTAGAGAGAAATTAATGTCGAGAAACAATGCCATGGCAAATGCGTGCCATAATCAAAGCAAAATGCAGCCTACGAAATATTGGTGTGTGTACCTTTTTTTTTTGTGAAGTGATAGAACATTAAATCTGCTTTATGTTTGGCTACAGAGCACCATCTCATCATTGTTTACTGTCCTAGATGTGTGAAGCAGTCATATAAAGACAAACCTGCTTCTGAGACAGGACTGAAGTGCTGATCCGAGTCAAAGACGTCGTTTCCAGCCTGCTCAGGTAGGGGTTCCTCGACGAAAGTGAGCAATGCTTCATCCTGGGAATACTGAGAAAGACAAAAACCTCAGTAAAAAATAAATGTCTTTGAGTGTTTAGAAATCAAAACTCATGGATTAAATCATGTTTTTTTTATACCTTGTTAAACATGCAGACTATACTGGTTAGTAATTTCTCCACCTCGTCCAACTGGCTTTGTGTCATTGTTGATTCCATAAGGTGCACACTAATAGCAAAAAATAATAAAGAAATATTCAAAGAAATAATACAATTTCTGTGGGATTTGTACAATCTACTATAAATCACCATGATTCCACCTTATTCGATTTTATTTTACTCTTTTATATACTGTAGATCAAATACACCTTACACCTGTGTCTGACTTTTTGCCCATGGAAAGTGGTGGACGAGACACACTTCAGTACTTTACAATCCAAAACTAAAAGCTAAATGCTTGCCTGTGGATTTTTGGGAAAGTCCTTAATGGTTTCTTTTTAGATTCTTTACCAAAGCACTGCACAGGGAACTTTAAGGGTGCTTTCACACTGGCAGCAGGAAAACCATTGGCCAGAACACCTTCTGTACTTATGGGGGGGTTAACTAGGTGGTTAGGTATGGTATCTGATTTCCATGTCTAATTTAATTTTACTTTAAATAAAGTTGATGAAATACTTATAATTAATACCTTTTTGAAGTGTTTTCACTAATAAGACCAATCTTTTTCCACCATCTTTTTGTATTTCTTTCCTCTTTCTCTTTCACGCAAGAGATAATAAAGTGCTCGAGATGTCTCAACGATTTTCCTAAAAACCTTTTTCAGCATTAAATGCACTCTACCCTGACCTTTTCCCAGTGGTGAAAATGTCCCTTCCAGCATTAAATATTTAAGAATTGCACAGGAGATTTAACCTTGACTTAATCCAATCTTTGTTCAAGCTGCCTACTGAAATTCTTTAAATCATGTGCACATTAACATTTAGGCAATTGTTTCACTGGCTTCTATGAAAAACCTGACACTATCTACAATTTGCATACTGCTGGTCTAAAGAGTGAGGTAATCTGATTTTCGAAGAAATTTTAAGAAACGACTTTTGTTTGCAAAACCTGATCACAAATAAGCACAAATAACATGGAAAAGTGAAGCACTTACCCAAGTCCACTTCGTGATAACTTCTTATAATATTTTCTTTTAGGGAAGGAAATGTTTCGCAGTTCAGTACAAAAGGACACTTAACAGATTATTGCAGGGAATTTATTTACGTGCCTTCTCCATGTGCTGTGTGAGGAAGACTGAGACACAATAACCAGCACTGTTTGTTAGAACTCACGGTACACTACCCTGTACGTGTACAGTGTTAATCTTGGTTGACTACAGCTTGGAGGTATTCCAACATTCCCCTGCGTGTCTATGGGAAACATGGAGCATGAAGCCACAATGTTGGTTACACTTTGTTTGCCTTCGTAGTGAGATTTCAAATGATGCTACATGCTTTTATCTCACTAAGTTTTAATATGCATTTAACACCTACATTCAGCATAATCCCAGTATATTGCAGTGGACTGTAAGTTACACCAAGCAGCCACACCAAAAAAAAACATTATAACCACCTAGCTTTTGGGATCCCCTTTGTGTCTTTAATGAGTCTTTGGTCCCTTGGGGGGGGGGTCTCTGCATTACCTCTGGTGGGGTGCTGTAGTGTCTAGCACCAGACTTGTTTATTCTATGGGTGCATGACTAAATTGGGATCTGAAGAGCTTCCTTAGTCATGCACTCTTCTTGGGATCTGAAGAGATCTGAAGAGCTCTGAGGAGCTGCGGCCTTTTGCTCTTTGCCTGCTGCACCATGCGTCCCATTTATTTTTTTGGTGATTTGTTCTGCATCTGCTTTTCTGTGAGATCGGACCGGACCTCACAGAGGTCCAAGGCTCACCCTTGCCCATAGGGACCATAGGCCAGCCTCTATGGTCCCTATGGGCAAGGGTGAGCCTTGGATGCTCTTGATTCTGTCACCAATTTGCTGCTGTATAGTTGATGATGAATGTTGTTTTAGTTCACCTGGCAGTTGTGTTAATGTTATGGCTGATTGTTGTTTAATTGTTTAGGTGTGAATCAATTGAAATTCCACGAAAAAGAAATACACAAGACAGTATAACAGGACGTTTCTCAAAATATAAATAATTTTATTCCTTATGTTTCATTGTATTTTATTAAAAAATTATAAATGTGCAATAAATAAAGGTATTTCCCAACAGTCACATTATAAAAACAAAAAATATCAAAAATAATAATAATAATAATGAATAAAATCAAAAATAAAAGTAAGTCCATTTGTGTGAATTAATGGCCAATATTTAAAATTATTATTATATGAAAATGTGGTCCGTAAATAAGCATAGCCGCACAAAAATAAAATTCAAATGTAACTCTCCATGTTACTAAAACACAGTTTATTCAATAATACATATAAGTCCACTTGAAAATACAAATATTTAATTTGGAATCTGTAAGCAAATAGTAAGCATATGTTTTTTAGGAAATTGGCTTAAATGTGGCTCATAGATACTATAGTAGCTATTAATATGGTAAAAATCAAACTTCACTCACCCAGAAGGTTTTCACTCACCCTGATTTTGTTTCCTAGTACTGCTTGTACTTTTAGTAACGGAATGTTTTATTTGCATTTTCATTCCTTTCATTCAAAGTTGTGTCTACAAGAAAGAGTGCAGCTCTCGCCCTCATGTTTTCAGTCAACATGAGCTTAGTGTGAAATAATATTCAACTTTTTTTTTTGTACTCTAGATGAGCAAGTTGCCTACCCATTTATTTTTGCACACATGGATAGGTTTCTTGCATTTTGCTTGTTGCATTACATCTTTTGTGCGTTCTTTGAAAAGGCTTCAACAGTGCTGGATGTAAAAGCAGCTCAGTGCAGGAACGTCCTACAGGATTATCAGCATTACTGCTGCCCCCAGTGGCTCGACTTGGTATTGCATTCCACCAAGTCCTAATTGACATAATGGATTGCTCTGAATAATCTTTGCTGTGTTACCAGTTGGTGTTATTTGGAGGTTCGAGTTCTTTTGGAAGATGGTTCACTCCTCTGCTTTCGCATAGAAGTGTTCTCAGATGTGTGGTATTTGCGTGTGTGTCGCAGCAAGAGTTGCCGGTCTGGGGTTGAGTACTGGCACAGTGGGCAGGGGAATGACTCTCCAGTGTGATGTCGCCGTGAGTGGAGGTCCAAACTTTTCTTCTGGATGCTGCAACAATAACAGGAGATGAACAGTAATTCTCAGTTATACATGCAAGCATGTATATACAGTACTTACAGTATGTACACATGACAGTCTATTGCCAATAAACTCATTCGGTAGTTTATCTTCAGTAATTACTTTATCACACACAGTAAATAAGTCAGCAGATAGCACAATTCCTAACCCTAGTTGCCTACCTGTTGAAATGCTACAGGTCATTTATCTTATTTAATCATAAAGTGTTGCTGCTCACATACAAGATGATAAAAATGTTACACTATCATTAAACATACTATCGTCCAGGAAATCTAGGGATTTGAGCTACGTTACCTTTATGTATTCTTTACATTGTATACACTAACTGTTCTCACCCATGTTTAGGCATATTCTGGTTAGGGTTCAATGGCTTGTGTGCTGATTGTGTTTGTGTGTCTTTACCAGCTGTAGGGACAATACTGGCAGCGGTAGGGCTTTTCCTGAGTGTGTGTCCGTGAGTGTCGTCTCAGAGAGCTCCTGTCGATGGAGGCGTACGAACACTGGGGGCATTTGTAAGGCTTTTCACCTACAGCAAGCAAGAAATGTTTTTTTCACTGTACAGGGTTTAGATTTAAGCTATAAGACAGAAAGATGTCATGGGAACCAAAGGCATCTACATTAGGCTCTAAATCTCTTTACAGCAAGAGGATAATGTGCTGTATAGCTGTGACGCTGTTGGGCTTTCTTTCACACTGTATTTTAGGCAGAAAATAAAAGAAGCAGTTGAAAAGAAGCAAAAAACAACAATACAATTATGTACAATGCGGTGTTCAAATCAAACTGGGACTTGTGGTGATACTGATATTTACAGAAGATTTCAAGAACAGTATGGTCATGTGACTCTGAGCCGCAGTAAAACATTTGAACGGTGCAAACTTTTTAAAGAAGGCCGTATGTCCAGGAATGACGATCCCCCTGCAGTCATTCCCAGTGGAACATCTGATCCTTGAAAATCAACATATAACTCGTCTGTGGGAACTATATACACAATCATTCTCCAACACCACTTGCACATTACAGAAACTCAGCTGGGAGTTATTGCCACATTCCCCATATACAGTCCTGACCTCACTCCAGCCATTTCCTTATGTTTGGGAGTATTAAAGGAGTTCCTGGGAGGCCAGCGTTTCAGATGGCAGTGACTCTAGTATACTGAGAAAGCTTTCTACCTTGATAGTATCCAAGCATAAAACACTAGGGTAGCAAAAGATCATATATAGAAATAAAGCTAATATTTATTTATTATAGTTATGAGTCATCCCTAAAATAAATTATTATTATGCTTATTTTCCCTCCACGTCACAACTATGTGGCACTTTGTGTTGGTACATCAAATAAAAATGCAATAAAATACATTTACGTTTGTAACTTCACAAAATGTGGAAAACTTCAAGGGGGGTGAATACTTTTGCAAGGCAAGGCTCTGTACTTGACCTAAACTATAATACATCTGTACATGCTCCCCAAGTAATAGATGTGTTGAACCTGTGTGGACACGCATGTGCTGGATGAGTGAGGCTTTCAGTCTGGTGCTGTAGTGGCAGCGAGGGCATTTAAAAGGCTTGTCCCCCTGATGAATGTCCATGTGACGCCGCATGGTCAGCTTGGTGGAAAATTTCCTGTGAACACACAAGTTTTAAGAAAAGATTAAAAATATTTCTTAATTCCAAGGGAAATTGCAGTTCTGCAGCAGAATAAATAAACCAAATACACAAAAGTACTATTTATACTGTACACTGCCATGAAAAACTATTTCATCCACCTCTGGATGGCTCAAATAGTTTTTTTTATTATTAATTAATGTTTTTTAATTAACTAACTAACTAGTATAAAACTCTACATATAACAGATTACTGGTAATTAGGAAACTGAAAATAACGTCAACATAACATACTTATCACAAAGCATGCAGCAGAAGTCTTTCTGTTTCGGGGACTTTATTCCCACACCCGAGTCCTGCTCGGTGGCTTTCCCACGGTCCCTTTTGTCCTCTGCGCTCTTCTTCTTTCCCACAATGTCTTGTTTTACACTCATCGTTGTCGCGTGTCTCCATGACTCCACCTGCACATCTCCAAGACATGTGGAGTAACTGTTGGACAACTGAGCATCAATCTTCAGGGATGATCTGTGTGTGAATAAGAAATGAACTCAGCTTGAAATTCGGTATCATCCAAACTGATAGTGCTGCCGTGGAATCGGGTCTCGGGTATATTCGTTTCATTTGATGTGTAAGTGTGTAACACCATAGGGTGGTAGGAAATACTGTACACGAGATACTTACACATTGTAGGAAATGTTACGGGGTGTATGTCCATCGACCTGTGTGTGTTGATTGAGGATGTGCTTGTACATCTTCTTCCAAGCTTTTTCTAAAAAGATATGAAACAAGCAAATAGCATGAAATGTTAGTAGAATCTGAATCTCAGACAGTAACCTAGCACTAATTATAGAAACCCTGGAAGCTGCAATGGGCCTAGGTTTCATTTCTGCCATATACTTTACACTCACAGACGTATAAATCAGCCTTTAACAAGATAACTCAAAGTAGATTACTTAACAATAATGGATCCCATTCCAGACTGCTCTTGAATGGATTTTGACCAATCCCATCAGGTCGACCAATACTTCCTACATCCTCAGTTATTATTGCTTGCACCTAGGGGTGGGCGATATAACCAAAATCTTCTATCACGGTAGAAGCAATTTTCTACCTCGATAACGATATATATC
>JAQMYL010000001.1:27008020-27017545 GCA_030014365.1 Clarias pachynema | reverse complement strand
ATTTTTTACAAAATAAATAACTGAAAAGTGGGGTGTGCGTAATTATTCAGCCCCCTTTGGTCTGAGTGTTAGGTGGAAGCCACTTATTTACATTTAAGGATTTTGGTGGCCACTTATGTTCACTACATTTGAGCAATTGAGAGTTAAGGGCTTTGCCCAGGGCAGCATGGCAGTGCTGGTAGTTAAAGTTGAGCTTCCCATCAGTAGTAGAAATCTTTTAACCTCTGAGCCATCAGTGCTTCATGAGTAAAATGCATAGTGCAAACATAGAGCTTACAGTTAAAGGACTCTGAGAATAAAATATTGTCTGGTCTGTTGAGGCTGAACTCAGTGAAATGCTGCATCTGGCAAAGAGCAGTTACTGCTTATCAATGGGCAAGGATGGTGCACGCAGCATTGTACTATGAAGGTGCTTCTCAGTGGCAGAGATGGGGAGACTGGAGACAGCCTCTGAATGTCCTCGGGTGCCCTGAAATATTTCTAAACACACTATAACGCTCTACTCTCCTAGCACTCTATAACAACACATGGTTCTGAGGAGTGCAAAGTAACTTAAATGGGCATTGCATGTTGTTTCACATTCTAAAAACTCATATGTTCAGCATTTCTAAAATCTGATTTTTTTAGGATTTCGTCTTTAAACGAAGCAGCCCGACAAACTGTAAAGTGTGACTACAATTCAGAGTTAATTTGCAGTATAACTTTTTATCACAAAGTACAATAATCTTTGTCTATGTTTATGTTCTGTGCAGAAATATAAGGGTGCAAATGAGGACAGCAGTAAGTCAGAGCCTGGCAGTCCTCATAGTAGCTCCCACAGTCGCTCACCCTCTCCAGATGACGTTCTAGAGCGAGTTGCAGCTGATGTAAAAGCTTACGAACAAGAGAACCTGGACACCTTCGAGGCCAACATTAAGGCGAAACACAATCTGCTCACCCAGGAAAAAGATGGTACATTTCATTTTGTTGAATTTAATTAAATTTGTAATTTTAATTTTTAAAAAAATTTAACAATGGTCATTGTCACAAAACAGCTTTAAAGAATCAAAAGGAAGTTTGGAAAATGAGTATGAAATGTGTGTTAATCAAAATGATCAGATGAGCAAGCCGAGGGCGACGGCAAGGAAAAACCTTGAGGGGAAACCATTCTCATTTGGGTGATAACAGATGGCAGGAATTCATCTGCAGTCATACTGTGTGTTAGGTAGCTGGAAGTTCAATATAACAAGAGGTTTTTAAGTTAATATGGAGTCCAGCTTTGATACAAAGGAACAAAACTGTAGGAAATTCCAGTCTTGAACTATTAAGCAACTGCAGTCACAATTCCTCAAGGAACTGCTGTCTGCATCAGATGAGTGCACCGACACTACCGTCTTCATGGTGAAGCGGAATCATCCTCAGATGAGTCAGACAGGTCCAGGTGAGAAGAGGGGGTCTGGGTCTAGATTATGTGTTAGAAGATATCAGAAAATAATATGATTGAGTGAAGAGATATGTATTGCTTCATTTTATGGTGCTCTCCTTTGTTTCATTCATTAGTTCAGATAATTTCCAGGAAAGTCCAGGATAAAGTTAGTGAAGTGTAAGTGTTTCTGAAGAAATCTGGTATTATCAATTTTGCTTAATCGCATCACAACCTATTTGACAGCAAAAGCTTCTGATAGTCCTATGATGGTCTAGCCCAAATTAGCTTTTGTAACTGACTCCCACAGATGTCCCGGTAGCAAAACAATAATAAATAAAGTATTAATACTGTAATAACAAGCTGAGTTTCCCATTACCACTGATCATAGATAACATTTAATGGCCAGTCGCTGTGTTGTGACAGAAAAATAACATTTGTTGCATTAGATGTGATTTATTAAATAATAATTTTTTGCTTAATATATTTTTTGGGTTTATTTAAAATTCACAATGTTTTTTTGTTTGTTTGTTTGTTTTGTTTTGTTTTTTTTACCCAGGAGGTAATCCAAAGAAGCAATCAGCTCCTGACATGTTTACAGAGTCAGATGACATGTTCGCAGCATACTTTGACGTGAGTAGCCAGGAAATGGTTTTGCGTTGCATGGGTTCGAGACTTTCCATGCTTGAGTGCTTAAATAAAGTTGTCCATGTAAGGAGATCTGCACAGGTAGAATTGCATAGTCCTGCACAAGATCTTGTCTCTGCCTTATTGGTTTTTCGCTTTGTAGATAAGCTGAACTCCTCTGTGCTGCCTCCTCAGCAGGAACAAAATGTTCTAATGAGGTTCTGTTGTTATTGTGATACGGTGTGCAGCATGACAACACATGTGGGGGAGCACTGAATTTCTATTTATTTATTCATTTATTTTTATATAAAAAAAATTATAAATTAGTTTGAGGGGCACTAGGCACTACAGCTGTGATTATGATTCATTTGTAAATATATTTTGCAGCCACACATCTAACACACTGTGGTAGTCATTGGTAGTTTTATAATAGTTTCGCACAATAATAACAATTATTAATAAATGTATATACCTAGGAGCCGGTTCAATTTGTATCTCGATTCTGTAAGTATCACAATTTGACAAATGTATATATATTTTTAGATTTTATTATGATGATAAACAAACAGCACATAGTTTGCTCCTACCAAACAGGATGCCGTGCCGCCTGCCAATGTGTGACTAGTTTTGTGCGTGCCACTTGTAGGTTTAGAAAGCAACTGCAACATATTACTACCTCAAATGAAAATATGTATTTAAAAAAACATATAATTTTAGAAAAGTTAGGAGTCACTGTGAGGAATAATCAATTGCCACACAAATGAATCATGATACATCACGGATTATTTTTTTTCATTGACAAATCTCTAATAATATATATAATCATGAAATACCAGTGCAGCAAAACATGTACAGCTACACTTGTATCCAGAAAAGATATTTTGTACTGAATGAGTCTAAAAAGAGCCTTGCAGCCCACATAAACACAAGACAAATTATTGACCTGTCTGCAGTCCGTGCACAGGCTTTGTAAAATGTTTATGTCTGAACTAGTACTTAAGGTCTTGATCTCAGCCTTAATATTTTTTGCCAATTTTAATTGTAGAGTGCAAGATTCCGTGCAGCAGGCATTGGGAAGGACTTTAAGGAAAACCCCAGTCTCAGGGACAACTGGACAGATGCTGAGGGCTATTATCGTAAGTGATATTTAAAGCATGTCGAGTCGTTGCTACGCAAGTCCGCCTGCTTATTCTACAGAGCACCAAATGCTAGTCCTGTGATGAGTAATAATGTTTTTCATTTTCTTCTGTTTAGGGGTCAACATCGGAGAGACATTGGACAAAAGATATGATGTTTATGGCTACACTGGGCAGGGCGTGTTTAGTAATGTTATCCGCGCAAGGGATCTGGCTCGAGCTGGTCAAGAAGTTGCTGTGAAAATCATACGCAACAATGAGCTCATGTAAGAGAACGCACAGTTTTAAATGGCTTAATCACATTTAATGGCTTAGGGTTTCCTCCTTTTGGCACATGTTAAATGAGCACCTAGTGTTTGTTAAATAAGTAAAAAGTAACAAGTTGTTTAAAAAATCTAAAATGTAATTAAATATCTTCAGGTATTGCAATTACTATATTTGTGCATAATAAAAGTGAAGTGAAGCTTGTACTGCAAACCTTTAAATGTACAAATGCATATACTGTACTTTGATAGTTACAATTTTTTTTTGTCTTTGTAGGCAAAAGACAGGCCTTAAAGAGCTGGAGTTCCTGAAGAAGCTGAATGATGCAGACCCTGATGATAAATTCCACTGTGTGCGTCTGTTCAGGCACTTCTATCACAAACAGCACCTGTGTTTGGTGTTTGAGCCACTTAGGTGAGATATTATCTCTGTTTAAAGTCTTTTTCTGCTGAGCTATGTGCTACTGCACATGTTTTATTTTTTTCCTAAAATAGATCAGCCTTAGCAGATGTATATATTTTTTTTAATGTTTGTTTGTTTCTCCATCATTATAACCTATGATATTGGCACCAGCTAATCTCCCTAAAGTTCACAGACATTTAAGGCATACAGTTTGACAATACATAGTAAGTGGTAAGCAGTAATTCTTCGTTTGACGAACTGCATTCCTAAATCTTGCAAGAGTGATGTCTTCTTTCTTCAGTAGTGAATAAATGTTGCGTTTATGACCTGGTTCTAGTATGAATCTTCGGGAGGTCCTGAAGAAGTACGGCAAAGACGTGGGGCTCCACATCAAGGCAGTGCGCTCGTACAGCCAGCAGCTCTTCTTGGCCCTCAAACTCCTCAAACGTTGCAACATCCTTCATGCTGACATCAAACCCGACAACATCCTGGTGAGGTTCCTGAACTTTATTGCCATGCAACGCAACACCGAGCCTCTGTACCTGGTATCATCTTATTTTTTAAATTGCATTCTCTTCCACCAGGTGAATGAGTCTAAGACCATACTGAAGCTCTGTGACTTCGGCTCAGCTTCCCACATAGCCGAAAATGACATCACACCTTACTTGGTCAGTCGGTTCTACAGAGCACCCGAGATCAGTGAGTCTCCTCTTGTGACCTATTCCTTCTGTAGGCAGTATTTAATAAAAAACATAATCTTAATTCTGTATAAAGAATATTAGATATAGGGTTTTCTTTCAAATCGAATTCAACATGAATACACGTGATTACACGTCCTTCAACAGAAACGTATCTGAATGTCACATGACATTGCTTT
The DNA here is from genome assembly GCA_030014365.1 of Clarias pachynema. Lineage (NCBI taxonomy): Eukaryota > Metazoa > Chordata > Actinopteri > Siluriformes > Clariidae > Clarias > Clarias pachynema. Next base: position 27,012,837 of record JAQMYL010000001.1, on the reverse strand, counting down.
CACAAGCTGATTTTAACTTTTGTTTTTTGTTTTGGTTCTGGTGGTGAATTCTGCATAATTGCTTATTTCCTCTTCCAGTCATTGGAAAGCCATATGATTATGGAATCGACATGTGGTCTGTGGGTTGCACGCTGTACGAACTATACACGGGGAAAATACTTTTCCCTGGCAAGACCAATAACCACATGCTGAAACTTGCTATGGACCTTAAAGGGAAAATGCCTAACAAGGTAATGTGTTGGATATTTTATTTGAATGCAGCTATTGCATTACAAGCCTAATAAGTTTTAACATGTTAAACATATCTTAAGTATATTTGTTTTAAAAAAATAAATAACTTTCACACGTTGATAAAAAAAAATGGATAAAAATTATTTTAAAAATCACCACTTGATTAATATTGCAACAGACTAAGTATTGTTAAAATATTCACAGATGATCAGGAAAGGCTTGTTTAAGGACCAACACTTTGATCAAAACTTGAACTTCTTGTATACGGAGGTAGATAAAGTTACCGAACGAGTAAGTATCATTTTATTTACAATTATTTGTTCTGTTGTGATCAGTTGCAAAACACTTTACAGACCCACACTCCACTTTCTGTTTCTCAGGGTGTCACTTTTTGTCCTACAAAATATTTCATGTTATGTCTGGGGTTTTTTTTGTTTTTTTTGCCTATATTTTATCCTGCTCTCCAGGAAAAAGTGACGGTGATGAGCAGCATCAACGCTACTAAGGACCTACTGAATGACATGGTCGGTCGCCAGAGACTGCCAGAGGACCAGCGGAAGAAGGTAGTTCAGCTTAAAGACCTGATGGATCAGATTCTTGTGCTCGACCCAGCCAAGCGCATCAGCATCAACCAGGCCCTGCAGCATCCCTACATCCAGGAGAGGATGTGACACTCGTGCCCATACTCCTGAGGATACCCAGTACCAAGTCCCGAAAAAGTCTGCCAACAAAGTGACGGTTTTGTATCTGCAGGCATGACTGAATAGATGAAGAGACATTTTAATGTATAAGTAAAATTAAATGTATTTCTTTCTGAACACACATTATCTTGCTTTCAGTTTTAAAATTTATGATGCCCTGATAAAAAAAAAAAAAAAAGTTCCACCACTACCCCTTAATTTTATTTGAGGTACTCCACAAACACTAGGCTAAACATTATTTTTGTTTGTTTGTTTGTTTGTTTAGTTCTTTAATTGATGCAACCTGAAAGCAGCATTTGCTGTATCGCTGTATCTGTATGTGTACTGGTGTTCAAATAGTCTGAGCCTCCCCTAACACTGTACGTGATAATGTGAGTTCAGGATAAATGCCGTCTATATCCGCATCTCCCTCAGGTGCTAGAGCGACAGCGCCCACTGGTGCACGGGCCTGTAGGTGTGCGTCTGCTGAAATCGGAGCTCTTGAGCCCTACCTGAGCCTGTCTGCAGGGAAGGCCTCCTCTGTAAAGGCAGGTTGTGTTCCTCTATCAGTACACTGAAGGTAAGCTCAGCTGGCCAAAACTGCCAGTATACGGTGCCTCTATTGTACATTTTGGCTGAATGTTAATTTAAAAAACACCGTATGCTTATTTTCTGGCATCTTTTGCATGTAGAGACGAAGAATGGTCTTAACCCATCATCCTTCCACAGAGCCAAAGTTAATTCCAAAAAAGCAAAGTTTGCTTAAACAAGTCTGGAAAGGAATTCCAAGGCACGCACTATTGCTGTTAAGGGTAAGGGAAAAGGGGCAGTCTGAATTATTTGAATTGAACAGGCACCTTCAGTGTACTGCCTCTGACAGTAATGTATTGTTCAGAAGCACTGTCTGTGACTTCCACTGGATATGCATTTGTTCTACCTAATGCTCTCACAAGGGATGCATGTGTTCAAAAATGCTGTGCACTTGTATGAGCTTTATGTTGTCTACTTCTGCCTGTCTTCCTTTGTTCTGACGTGATCGTGTTGTCTTTTGATACAGGGATATTCCTCATCTGCTCTATGAATCTGCTTGTTTTGAGCGGTAATTCATTCTTTACTTCATATTTGCTTTATTGTTCTCATTAAGACAGAGCTAGCTCATTGAACTTGTATATTATCCATAGCCCGCCTTGCATGTCAAAAATAGTTTGAATAATTGTACATTTATAAGTGTGTGTTATAAAAAAAAAAAAAGTTTAAATAAACATGTTTGATGTGGAGAAAAAGTAAGAAAAATATGGTCATAGACCTCCTGGTTTGTCTTGTGTGCACCCAGTGGCAGGTAATTATGGTTAAAAGATACCATACACTTTCGATTTCTTTAGTTTCTATGACACTAACTGCTGTTTATGGTGTTTCTCCCACTGTTCCCTTGTGGTTGCTGAGAGAGAGAGATTATATTCTCCAGCCAAAGGAGGCTCTTCTCTGTGCACCATCCTCCAGCCAGCCTCTGCTCTCAAAGAGACAAGACCTTCACAAGACCCCTTATCCAGGTCACTCCTTAAAGGCATGTGTAGCTCCAACATAGCATAGACAGAAATGACCAGTCTAACTGAAATGGAGGGTGTTAAAATTTCTGCTTTGTTCTTGACTTTGTGCTTTCTCAGACCCATAAGGCTACTTTGACACTACTCAGTATTTGTCACGGTTTTCTTTACGTAGTGAGTAAGCATATTTTGCTATTCGCATAAATGGATTCTAGTTTTGAGCTTTGTCTCAAACAATTTTAGCTTTTACATCTTTGATAATGTCTGGATTATGAATGAGGTTCAGCAAAATAATAGTCTTGTAATGGGTGTTCATTTTAAATATTCAAGACAGCTGATGATTGCAAAACACATCATCCCACAGATTTCCTCTAATGATCTGATAAACTCTTTGACAAATATTCATGAGAAAATCAACTAAAAATTCTGATACTAGTATCTAGTAAATCATGAGCAGTTTAAATCAATGCCCATTGTGTCATCTTAGTGAAAGCTATAACACATTTCACCACTAAAATAAGCCAGATTGTGACAGACTGATATTTCATGCATCGTTTCACATTATAGTGGCATTGGTGAATGACTTTTACCACACTGCGGAAAAAAAGATACTGGTCTATTTGTTCTCTGTATTTTAGGTGCTGTCCGTTAGAGAAGACTCTTAAAGGGATTCACACCTGAACAAAGGTTTTTGCTTTAGAGAGTGATCTTTACTAGTTTTTTTCCTTTTCTTTCTTTACTCAACCCTTCAGCAAAATGTGCAGTCATTTGGTTTTAATGAGTCTCATTTGTCAGCCATTAAACACAACCTGACCCATTATTCTGCAGGTATACTTATGTTAGAAAGTGTCACAACAACTTGGCTGGCACTAGTACATAAATAACTAATGGTGGTTTCTGTGAACTGAGTAGGCTTTTGATTTAAAGGGCATCATAAAATCTGGAATAATTACCTCCAAAGAGCCAGCCTACGCCACCTACAGTCTCATAGTTTTATTCAGCTGTATTACATGTATAGGAAGAACTTTTATCATTTTCTGAAACATTAATAAATTGGTGGTATAGCCAAATAGAACAACTGGAAGGTAATATCTTTCTGTTTTTTACTGAGCCGTGTCTTTACACATGATCTTCAACACTAACCTGAATTTGTTTTTATTTTAGGGTAAGTTGCCGTTTCCTTCCTGTACTGATTACTAGACAAGCCTACAAAGAGGATAAACTGAGTAGTCACACACGCTTTGGCTGAAATCCCTTTTTCAAGAAGCCTGTCATCTGTCCACTTATTCTCAGACATCAGAAGTTTTCAAATGAACTGTTTAAACATTTGATTAATGTCCATTCAGCAGATACACAGTGTGTAATGACAATACAATCCATAAATAAATACAAATATTTATACTCCTGTGGTCTTTTTTCATGTTTTATAGTATTTCACTTTTTTATTATTTTGAGTAATAAACAGCTCTGGACATGGTTAGGACATAAATATACATATGTATATCCTTATATAATTAAAACATTACAGTATTGCAATTCCTAACTAACAAACATCTGACACTGATAAATATAAGCATTATGTTTTCCCGTTAGAACCCTCTTCCTTTTTGGCTGAAATAGATCCTGTCTGTATCTTTGGACTCTTGGTCCTGTTTGGCACTGTGGGTTTTTGTGGGATCTTTACACGAACAGATAAAGTTGGGGGCACACTTTGAGGTTTTTTGACTTTATATGATATACTGTGAGAATTTTTAGGCAAGATGGGATGTGGCAAATTGCCCCTGCTTCCTTGGCCTGATTTTGTTGAAGGGAAAGCATGATTCCTGCATCTGCATGAAGAGCTGGGACAAACCACGAGTTTGATAAAACTATTCATTACAGAGTTGGACTCTGCAACCTTTGAAATCCCTGTCTTACATCCTGGGTCACTTTTTCTCAGACGTTGGCCATTTCGTGTACTAGCAGAAGCTGCTTGAGATCGCGCTAGCTTTGCTTGCTCTTTCTGCACAGTAGCAGCCTGAAGGCTTTCTAACTCCATCAGGCGTGATATCACAGGAGCAAGACAAGGATCAGTCACAAAAAGACTCTGCTCAATCTCAGAAGACAGACTCTGTGTGGAGTCCAGGACTCTAAGAGAAGCAGGAAAAACCTCTGGGTAAAATGCTGTTTCTGTAGAACAATGGGCCATGTCGTCATCAAAAGGCTCTGGCTTCAGGTCCAATTCCAGAGCTGCTGCCCACTTTGATATTTCAGTGTTTTCCTGTCCTTGATCTGAAAGGTCACTGTCAGTGTGGCACTCTGATGATCCTGACGTGTTAGATAACAAGCGTTTATCGCTTACTTTCCTCTCTGAGCATCCAGC
>JAQMYL010000001.1:26991573-27002920 GCA_030014365.1 Clarias pachynema | reverse complement strand
ATGCATGGAAAACATTGTTTAAACCCTTTACAATGAAGATCTGTAAAGTTATTTGGATTTTTACAACATTATTGTTGCAATACACAGTCCTGAAAAAGGGGCGTTTCTTTTTTTGCTGAGTATATAATGTCATTTATCATATTTTCATGTTATGGTTGATCAGTGAATATATATGCATAATATGATACATAACATTATGACCACCCACTTAATATTGAGTAAATATAATATACATCATACTTTTTCTTTTCCTGATTTGTGTATACATTTTTTGGCTGACGGTGCCTGATATATATATATATTTATATATATATATATATTTCATGTATCCTATCTAATAATGGATGATGTCATAATATTATTGGTGTATGAACAACTAATGATAGTCAGTGTTCAAAACTTTCATTTCAGGAATATATATTTATATACTCTGTTTTTATTTTCTTCTTCTTTAGCCAATCCTCTTTGGTCTCTGAAAGACAGACAAAATGTCCAGCAAAAGGGCAAAGGTGAAGACCAGCAAAAAGCGTCCTCAGAGGGCCACGTCCAATGTCTTCGCCATGTTTGACCAGTCACAGATCCAAGAGTTTAAGGAGGCCTTCAACATGATCGACCAGAACCGTGATGGCTTCATAGACAAAGAGGACCTGCATGACATGCTCGCTTCTTTAGGTAAGATTTATGGTGATCTTGTTTAAGATAAGACAGTCAGTAACATAGTAGTAACATCACAGGAGTTCGAACTGTTCAGGACGTCTCCTTCTAAAACAGTAAAACCTAAATCAGGATAAAGCAGTATAGATGATGAGATAAGACATTTACATGCATCAGCACAAATGAACCTAATCCACAAATCAGTCGTTAGTTTCATATCTTTGCAGATTTGTCATGAGTGCAAGAAGGAAATAAGCTTTAAAGCAACATCCTGTAATACACTTATTCCTGAAGTTGTGTCAACACATCTGAACCTTAAACTCTAATAAAAAATATATTTATCTGTGAGATAATTTACCCAGACCGTGGCAATCTTGACTGCGTGGCAGTGCGTGTAGCCAAATGGCCTCGTTCAGAAATGTTTGTTAAGGTCCTATGATCTTCTTATGATACATTTAAAATGGCTATAAGAATAAGTTGTCTATTTTACTGGAACACAACATAATATACAGTAATTTGATATACATAATAATACAGTCATTTGCAGATAGAAGACCATGTTTCATGGCTGCTGTTCTATGTTCGTATAGATGTTTGTGGTGGTATCCAAATCCAGGGACAAAAAAATGAGCTCATGGCAACAGTTCAATAGTAATCCAATTCTGCAGACCTGATACTGGATGCAGTGTGTATATAAGCTTCGCTCTATGGTAGATAGGGATGAAATTCCTATCTTACCAGTATTCAAAGCTGATATCGGACACCGGTGAGGTCAGGAAGACAGAAAAGGACAATTGGCAAATCCCCTATGTATATTCAGCCGTGTGGTTTTGCACAAAGCAGCAGTAAGCTGGCATCATGTATCTCAGGGAAACACATATATACAAATTACATGGTTAGTGGACTAACTGACATGTGATAGGGATAAGCCAGGATGATGCAATTAAAAATTAACCTTGTTGATAAAACCTTGTTTTCATTAGGGAAGAACCCTACCGATGAATACCTTGAGGCCATGATGAACGAAGCACCAGGTCCCATCAACTTCACCATGTTCCTCACAATGTTCGGAGAGAAGCTGAACGGCACGGACCCCGAGGACGTCATCAGAAACGCTTTTGCTTGCTTCGACGAGGAAGGAACAGGTCATCCTGTAGATTTGTACATATAAACTGATGATGTAATTATAAAATTGGTTAATCGAATAGCACTGATTATCAGTTATAGTACCAGTCAAATGTTTAAACACAAGCTTGGATTTACTTTTTACATTCTAGAACAATCCTGGAATTTTTTTTTTTTTGGAAACTATGAAATAACGCGTATGGTATTATGTAATTAAGTTACAACAACAACAGTCAGTTCTTATTTTAGGACATGAAGGTCAGCTTTTCTGTAATAGTTCTTGCAACAACAGTATTGTCAAGTGCATTTGCAAAACCCATTAACCACCATGTTGAAACTGGCTCTCATGAAGACCTTCCCAGGAAACCAAGACCAAAACGTACCTGTGCTGCAGAGAAGTTCATTTAGAGTTACCAGCCTCACAAATCACAAAAATTTACCTCAGATTACATTTTCAGAATTTGGCAGACCCCCTTATCCAGAGCAAATTACATTTTGACTTACATCTGAGCAGTTGAGGTCTAGGGCCTTGCTCAAGGGTCCAACAGTGACAGTTTGGTGGCCCCACTCCACGACCCATAACACCCAAAGGATCTGCTGCTAACGTCCCAGTGCCAGACACTACAGCACAACTATCAGAAGTCTCATGGAGACATGGCTTGAGGGGTCAGAGCTGTTTTGTTAGCACAAGCGGTGCCAAAAACCTAGATGGTTTTAATGTTATGGCTGATCAATGTTTCTGGATATTTATTAATCTAACACTAGTAATTGCATATACAGTATACCTCATTTAAATAAAGGTAAGAGGTTTATGATGCTGTGTGCAGACATTGGTTTGACATCACTGTAAGGAGGGAAAGAACTCGGGCATTTCATAATTGATGGCATATGACTAAAGACATATTCCAGTTTACTTTAAAAAATCTAAAGTCCACTAAAGTTGTGCAATCATTAGTCATTGAAAAAAGCATCACTTCATGTAAAGAAACGTACCGAACCATGACATCTGCATACCATTATAATGCATTTGCCATTTTCTCTTAATCTTAATCCAGATTTCTGTTAATCTGCTTTATGACAATTGTGGTTAAAGTATTTATACAAATCAAGGGTTTTACAAATATAGAGTAAGTTAGGAGTTTCAATTGCTCAATGGTTCAATTGCTCAATGTGTTCTCTATGTTCTCTCCAGGTTTTATCCAAGAGGAATACCTCAGGGAGCTCCTGACCACCATGGGCGACAGATTCACAGACGAGGAGGTGGATGAGCTCTTCCGAGAAGCTCCTATTGACAAGAAAGGCAACTTCAATTATGTGGCGTTCACACGCATCCTAAAGCACGGCGCCAAGGACAAAGATGATTAGGAAAGGACTGCATTGTAGTGTTCATTATACTGCACATCATGTTTCATTTTTGTAGGCCATGGCACACTGGCTTTAGAATGAAGGCACATAAAACTACAAATCAAGACTTATAAACCTCATGTATTAATATTATTATTATCATCTTAATATACTTATATATTTAAACCTAAAGTAGACATAAATAGTGAAGGACTCAGAAGGGAAAGAAGCTGTAGCAGTGTTATAAGGTTTAGGAATAAGCTTTTGTGGAAGAAGTTATTGTGGTCTAAACAATAGAAACTTTGCTGTTATATTTTGAATCTGAAAACCAATTATTTCAAGAAGTTAAGCTGAACGTTAAGCCTGAAGTATGACAATACCATTGCTGTATTTATTTATTCATTATGCACACACTAATTATTTATGCACTTTTTGTTTTGCTCTGTGATGCTATTTAGATATAAAGGAAGATACTAAATGTTTAGAAATGCAAAGGTTGATTTGTGGAATACCAGTGAAGACTCGGGTGAACATTGTGACTGCTCAAATAAGATACTGAAAACTTAAGGGTGCTTACAACCATTCCGTGCAATGTTACCCACCACATAGTAGAGGCAGCTTCCACAACAGTGTGGTACCATACGAGCACCTCCATCGTAGTATGTGGCTTTCAATTTGTGGTATAGCAATAAGCTCAGTGATTACTGGAAAGAAATCTCACATTGTCTAACTGAATTACAGCACTGTCAGTGTGTGTAAGGAGGTTCAAATTCTAAATAAAAAAAGAGAAACATCAATACGGCTGCTTATCACTTTGTGGTTCATCTAAAAACTTGATTTGGGCACTTGGAGAAGATTGTACAATAGATATGATTTGTATGTGTATACATATTGTGGTATACAGTATCTATGGAACTAATCTCAAGATGTTTTTCATCCAGAAATCTTTGAAATTATATTGACTAGTTCTGCAATAACTATGTATTCCATTTATCAGGGTGAATCAATTACAGTTTACAAACATTATATGGGGTTGCACTATTAGCACTGTCGCCTTGCACCATCAGGTTCCAGGTTCGATTCACACATCACACATGTTTGCATGAATTTTGTATGTTCTCACCGTGCTTGGTGGGTTTCCCCTGGGTTCTCCGGTTTCCTCCCACAGTCCAAATCATGCAGATTAGGGTAATTACCATTTCCAAATTGCCCATAGTGTATGAATGAGCGTATGAATGTCTATGTGTATGTGTGTCCTGCAATCATTTGGCACCCTGTCCAGGGTGTACCCTGCCTCTGCCCTAAGTCTCCTGGGACAGGCTCCAGGCCTCCGAGACCCTGAATACAAGATAAAGCGGTATAGACAATGAGTAAGTGAGTGACTGAGACACTACTACTACTGCTAATCTTGTGCAATCAGTGGCAAGTAAATTAATCTCTTTCAGTGTGCCGCATTGAAATTGCCTAATAGTTCTAGAGCTACACTGATTTCTCACTGGAGAGCAGGTTTAACATCCTGCATATTGCAATGCTAGTTACAAAATGGTCTGTACTTTATTTCTAGCCTCTATCCCAGGGTTCAGAGTTAAGTCTACGTGTAACGTGAGATAATGTAAGTTATTTGGTACTTTTTTTTTTCATGCTCATAGCAAGTGCTGGGAACTGAGCTGTTATGTTTTGTTGCATGTGATTCAACTTGTCCCCCTGTCGAACCACCAGCACTTCCTGTCGTGCGAACATGGCAGACTGAAATGTGCGTGTGGTTTTTTGATCCAATCTCAGTCTGGGGTTCAAGTAACCTCCCCACCCCCCCAAGTAGAACATTTTGTTCTAATGTGCATAAACTACACACAGTACATTAGTGAATATAAATCGACGTATTTAAAGCAAGAAAAACAGGAAGCAAAAGTAAACATATATATAGACAAATGAGTACGTTCTGCATAGTGGCTGATTGTGAATAAAAATGTACAGGTTTTCTGGTTCAACAGATGAATCTTGTGTTTCTGAATTGGCGATAGTTATAGAAACTACATATTTGTTTGAAAGTGCACTACATAAAGTATTAGATTTTAAAACAGCATACACACACTCACTGACCACTTTATAAAGAAACTAGACTGATATTGAGTAGATTCCCCTTAGCTCTCAGAGTACAAACCCAGTTCCAGACTTGCTCCATTGTTGACTGAGAAGGTACATCGATTTTACAATGTATGTTCATTGATATAGTTTGACATGACACGTCATGACCTTGTGTTCATTGATGTAGTTTGACATGGCACGTCATGTTATTAATGTATGATGGTTACATGTGTTCAGCAGCTCAACCCAGCTGGCATTTACATGGTGGTGGATTGGTATAAACTTTTCCTCACACCATTACACTAAATGTACCAGCTTGAACTGTTGACACAAGGCTGGTTGATTCTAAAAGGATCCTGTTGACCTTCTGTATAATTTCGTCCAAAACACAGTACTATTGCTAAATGATTATTTTTTTATCGTTATACATATAATGCAGAAAATGTGCGTGCCAATGAAACTACTTCTGAAGTTTATGCAACAAGGAATTGACCAATCTAGCTTCCCTAAAAATTTCAAATTGCAAGCTGTTTTGGAGAGATGATTTTAAATGTAAATTATTCATATTTCCGAATATTGAGTATTGATAATAAAATTGGTGTACGCTTCCAGAAGCATATGACCTGTAAAAACTGTTGCTTTTTAGTAAAAATATAAAAAGTAAAAGATCTGTAGTGTCCGTAACCTTTTCAAATTCATGTTGCAATATCTTAACAAATTTGCGTTTTAGAATAATAGACCTTTTCAGGTTTATAGGTCGGGAGATAAGAAATTTTAAATGATTCAAATGTGTTATGAAAAATGGTGTTAGTTGATCATATCTAAAAAAAAAAAATCACTTTTTACAACCAATACCCTGTTTTGGTCGTGTGTGTGTGTGTGTGTATTATAAGGCTCTTTCTAGGTGAAGCATTCTAAAACATTGTGCATCAAAGCTTTGACATTTCAGCTAGAGCTAAACCTCACACACTAGTCTTGCCTCATATTTCTTTATGGAAGTTCTTTAGAAAGGATTTTTAAACAAAACAACAAAATGAGGAAGGTGTGGTCCTACACTATATTTTTTTTTCTCTGTACCTTTCTGGAGTTTTATCTACAGAAATGAAAACTAACCACTCAAATGAAAAATGAAAGACCAAAAAAAAATTTAAAAATTGAATGTGTTCTGCTCGAACTATAGACCTGATCCTTTTGCCCACAAGTACCACAGTGTCTCCTGCATTCAAAAGTTGTACGTCATATTTTCAACGGTTTTCTAACCACAGTGTGTACTACTCTTACCGTGTGACCATGCTTTGCACGAACACTCAACAAAGTAAACAAATATATGCGTAACTAAGGGACGCTACTTCTCTTTCTGATGAAAAGTAAACCTTTTGTTTTTTTTCTTTTTTGTAGGTCTCGATGAAGTATGAAGTGTGCTGTATGCGTGTGTTTTCAAGAACCAAACTGAAAGGATTAAATTAAACTGTAATTTAATCTTGATACAAAAAAATATATATACTGTATACATATACACATTTGCTCAGTTTTGCAGTACATATAATACTATAACGGTATAGGAAATGCTTGCAACACACAAAGGAGACACACATGGAGACCAACATACAAAATAATCAGTCCTTCATATCATAGTCATAAAGTCATACATATCACTTAAATGTTATTTACATAGCTTTGAGTGGTGGAGAGAACAGCCTTCTTTGGTACAACATATGTCAATAATTGTACATAATTATTTCTTATTCTCTGCCTCGTACACATTCACAGCTCTTTTCACTGGCCTCAGATTTTCACAGACAGATAGAGAAAGATGTTTCATTCACCTGAGGCGAAGTGTGTGCACGCCCTTTTAGAAGAGATCAGTCTCTCATAGATTTCTGTCAACATGTTGAGAACTCATTCCTCATGTCATGCACTAATTCTGTCCCCAGGCTGAGGTTACAGCGAGAAGGCCATGGTGCTATCTGTATCTGACATGATGGAAGGACGAGGTGGAGCTCCATGTTTGCCTGATTGGGATGTTGTGCAGCCATACTTCTTGTACAGTCTTTTCAAATCTTTTCGGAAGCGCACCCCGATGAAGGCGTACAGGAATGGGTTGAGGCAGCTGTGCATGTAAGCTATGCTCTTCATGACCTGAGTGGCGATGTCGAAGCCCTGGGCCTCGGCGCAGTTTGTGATGGTGGTGTTCGCTGCCTGTGTCACCTCCACCACCAGCATGCTATTGTAAGGAAGCTGAGAGAGGATAAACACTGTGACGACTGCCAGGATGACACGCAGTGCTTTGTGCTTCTCAAAGTTCTTGGCCTTGAGCAAGGTTTTAATGATGACAGAGTAGCAGTAGATCATGATTACGAGTGGAATGCAGAAGCCCATGCAGATCTGGAGAGCCAGGACCAGGATCTTTGTCTTGTTGTTTTCATTGTCCCAGTAGACCATGGTGCAATAATGATTGCCCTCTGCGTCCTCTTTGGTTCGGGCGAAGAGGAACTCTGGAATGGACAGGATGATGGACAGGAGCCAGACGCCCAAGCACACCACTTTGCTCCAGGCCAGACGCAGCTCCTTGGAGTTCTGCGCCTTGGTGGTCTGCACGATTGAGATGTACCGGTCCACGCTGATGCAAGTCAGCAGAAACATGCTGCTGAAGAAGTTGATCTTGTACAATGCCGACGTGCCTTTGCACAGAAAAGTCCCGAAATACCAGCCTTTCATGGCATCCACCGCCCATAAGGGAAGCGTACACAAGAAGAACAGGTCAGCCAAGGCTAGGTTCAGCAGGTACACATCTGTCATGGTCTTCAGGCGATTCTTGAAGTGCTTGTAGATCCAGAGAACCAGCAGGTTCCCTGCGAAGCCCAGGACGACGATGAGCAAGTACAAAGGTGGTTCGTAGAACGTGCGGAAACGTCGCACCATACTCTTGTCACACATGGTGTCATCATAATCTTCATAACCAGAACCACTAGTTTCTAAATCGTCCTGGGGGTAAAAGAAGATTAATTAGGTTACATTTTTTTTATTTGAACTATGGACTAAATCAACATGTATAGATTAGCTGGTGGTTTTCAACATGCAGTGATTTATTTTCCTTCAGACGCTACTTACTGTTGGAGTCACTGTTGACAGCCAGGTAACCAAAGTGTCTGTCATGTTTATCATTTTTATTCTCTAATGTTTCCCCAAATACTTCTTTAAAATCTAAAAACATAAGACATAAGAAAACATAAAAATTAATATTTTTTAAGCTCAAGCACTAAATACCAAATACTAGAGTAAGATCTATAGATCAAATACTAGAGTAAAATCAGATTTTAAATATTAAATTTTTTATTTCTGATTCATGTTACTTACATGTTTTCAGGTGTTTCAGCGTTCACAGTCAGAGAGGTGAGAAGCACGCCACTGAGCTGATGACTGATGTCTGTGGTGTAAAGCTGTTTGGCAGAAGCTTTTAAGGTTTCATACTAACCGCGGCGTGTGACGCACAGCGTTTTTTTCTCTCTTCCTGTAGTATGTTTGGCTACATACACAACTTACTCACATTGAAATCTCTATATTAACATGAGGGATTACCAACACAATGCAGGGGATTAACAAAGAGCAATGTTAAGAATCTAAATGTTTATAATGGTTATTTATAAATAGGTAGTATTGATTATGTATCAATACTATCTATGTAATCTCCTGCTACATTAATGTACTTATTCATGTTCTCAGCATTTCACTAGTGCTTGCATACCATCAAGGTAGAAACAGTATGACTGCAAATCAATCCCTGCTATCTGCTATCACACAAATGAGGATACGTTTCCTGCTGAGTCTGGTTCTTCTCAAGGATTCTTTCTTTTGCCATCGAAGGGAAGGGGATTTTCCCTTGCCACCGTCACTCCCGGCTTGCTCATTGGGGGCAATCTGATCTGACAAACTCATTTCCATATTTTTTTTATTCTGTAATGCTGCTTTGGCGACAACTGAATTGCAACAGGAACTCCTTTAATGGATGAAACGTGTTAAAATGGCTTAAAACAAGGTCAAGACGGTACATCAAGGGGGGTGTGGTGCTGGTGAATGATTTTGTCCACAGACAGATACAGGCAAATAACAGGAAGGTTTTTTTTTTTGTCAATTTCCAAAGTACACATGTTCCACTTTCTGAATATTCATGGGAACATTTGCAGGGGGTGTTCTTTAAAACTTTTACATCATTCAAATATTTTACTGTGTCTAAGAGTCTCATCACCATAGATAAGTTTCATCACAAGTCCGGTGTCTCTTGAAAACCCCCTGTATATTGAAGTGTAATAGTGTTTAATACTATTTCATTTTCAGTCATCTTGATTATAAATGTGCATATTTTTGTTCAAAGTGAATGGATTAGGTAAAGGGAAAAGTCTCACATCAAGAATGTTTGAGGGTCAATCAGCAGTCCTCCAGGCCTGGAAGGAACACACCGCTCTCTTGGATTGGGGTTTTAAATCCTGGTGTATACTGTAAATGATTCCATATGTACTGTACCATCAGAGGTCGAAACCTGATTAATAAGAACGCTATACATTTAAGCTCTTGGCTTAAAGCCTATTATTACTGAATAATTCATTATAGATTTGGAATAACTGAAACAGAGCACATGTGGTTAAATCAGGAAGGGATACGATTTGATGATGTCCTGGAAAGTTAGTGGGTTAATTTCAGAAATGTACACACAATTCTTTAAATTGCATGGGGCTTGATTTAGCTTCCTATTTATTAACCACACACTCTACCAGTGAAAAGCTTGGACACGCATTCGAATTTCATGGTATTTCTACATTGTAAAACAAAGCTGAAGGCATCTGAAATATACAATAATCTCCTTCGGACAGTTGATATTGTGATGTGTCTGCTACTTATGCTCTGTAAAGCCCTCACAGTCTGAGGTGCTGTTAATTGGTGAGTTTTGTGGCTGGTAACTCTAAATGAACTTCTCCTCTGATGGTCTTCATGAGAACCAGTTTTATCATGGTGTTTGATGGGTTTCGCAAATGCATCCGCCGATACTCTTATTGCAAGAACTATTCCAGATCAGCTGGCCTTCATGTCTTAAAATAACAACTGACTGTATATATACAGACTTTCATCTACAGTATATATGTGTACGTGTGTTTTTGTGTGTATTGTTTGAAGCTCTGACATCACAGTGGCTTTAACACGGTCATGAACCCAGACAGGGAAAAGTGTAACCTATGGCCACCTTGCACTCTTATTTTCGATCATCTGTCTGTTGACGTATTGTTTTCACAGTTGAGTATAGCGGACAGGGAACCGCCAAAAATAATGACAACGCAATTGTCTCAATGTCTTCTCCTTTTCTTGTTGTTGATTTCTGTGAACAGTCACACACACACACACACACACGCATGTGATGTCCTCTTTTTTCTAAAGTATTTACCCAGTCATAGCAAAGTCATTCTCATGTCCTGTGAAAAGTGAAAAGACCTCACTTGCCTTATACACAGATCGTATTTTTATGAAAGTGATCTGGGTACAGTATATTATAATTCAAATCCCACTTGAGCTTAGTTCCTCTGTAAAACTCCTCTTTTGCATTAAAGACATCCTGTTTTTCTCACAGCAGTAGAGCAGTCTAGACTAATCTGATTTATTGTGTCTGTTTTCTTACGCCATGTCCTTAGCTTGGAGCATCAGTTCCCCAAAAAATTATCACATTATTATGTTATACACAACATTGATATTATGGTTCAAGCAACATTAAATGCTATGCATGTGTGATAAACACTGTGTGCTTGTTTATAGATGTATTTGTGCGAAGTAAATGTGGGGGAAGCTGCCTCTCTCAACCACACACTCCTTCCACTGCATAAAAAAATGTATATACACACACAACAGCTGTATACCATTATTATATTATATTATATTATATTATATTATATTATATTATATTATATTATATTATATTATATTATATTATATAAGCCACATCAACTTAACAATTGACTATTTATATCAAAGAGTATATACCAGACAGTGGCGGCTGCTCTAAGACTACAAGGGAAGCACCGCTTCCTCTACTATGTCAGAAAATAAATGCTCATATATGCACTGTCGTATTTATATTGGTTTTAATAAAAGTGCG
>JAQMYL010000001.1:26977917-26989144 GCA_030014365.1 Clarias pachynema | reverse complement strand
ATTGCATTCAGTTTTTATTCACAATTTGTTAAGTGTCCCAACTTTTTTGGAATCCGGTTTGTACATTACTCATCACATTGCACATTTACGCATATTTGTGTAAATGCAAATGGCCTACAAATTGCACATTGTTCTGCTCATGATTGGACATTGGTCATTTTTCACACTTGAGGACTAACTGCACTCGGTTGTAACTTATTCTGCATAACCCATACACTTGTAAATTTTACTGCCCGTTAAGTTAGTTGGTGTTGGAGAAGAGGATGCAGAGGATAGGGTTAGATGTTTCGCTGTGGCGACCCCTGAAAGGGAACAGCCGAAAGACACAGAATAAGACTGAATTTGAAATATATCAGAAGTGAAACAATTATAGGTACAGGTTTTCATGCTAAACAGGTTTTCTTGCTGAACAAGTATAATAATCAGCCAAGATGTTAAGGAGTACATCTGTGGTGCATTCTTTGCAAAACTTTATCTACACATCTAAAGTGAATATGCAATAATGCTGCAGCAGCACACCACAGCTGCCATGTAAAGAAGCCCTGTCATATGATGTTTTGACAATGGACTGTGGCCACCAATGGGTGATATAGTGATAGGAGAGGAAAAAACATCATTAAAATAGAACAAGTTTGAGAGCAACTTCCTTTCTGTTCCACCATGAAACATGACACCAAGTATATGTGTGATGTTTTTCTCTCAATAGTTTTCAGTGGTGGACAAAAGCATTGAGATGAAGTGAAATGCAATGTTTTAATGGATGTTTTAAATAATGACAATCAAGATAAGATTTTTTTGAATGAAATTGTATCACAGCAATCAATATTTTGCACAAAGTCATTTCTTCTTCAAAACCTGATGCATCCATTTGGGCATAGAGTTAAAAAGACAGTACATGCGTGTCACTCGATCAATCAACGCCTGCTTGATTGCTTTCTGAAGGATTTAGGTCTGAAGGTGACCCAGGTCATGGCTCCAAAAGCTGGGTACCATTGTCACATAGCCAGGTTTCCACTATGTTTTCAGTTATGCAGCACAAATCTTCAGCCAGATAGGTTACAACTACAGTATAATACGTGGCATATGTTGTAATACTTTTTTTTTTATTACCACTGTTAAAGCTGTGAAAAGGGAAAATCATTTGCACCCAATGTATGTTAGTTTGTGATGTTTAGTATAGGGGTCAATTTATAAAGAGAGTTAGATAGACAAGGGAGGTAAGTAGGCATGGGAATCAGGAAAACAGTTCAGAATTTATACTCAAAAATACAGTACATTATGTTGCAAAGATCTTTTTTTTATTTTATTTTTTACTTAAGATATAATGAAGATCCACACAAATCACATCGATACAGTTCCACCAATAATTTGCCCATGCTGCTTTTGCTATGGTATGTTAATGATATAGTACTGAAAGTGAAATACTACTATACAGTATCTACGACACTATCTTGATTTGTATGTGTGTGTAGTTCTCTAAATATCTGTATGTCTTTTTTTAGTGTAAACTGAAAATATATACCTCCTTTACCACCATGTCCACCATGTAGTAGTACCTAGTAGACTAATTTAAAGTTTTCATTTCAAAATTCACTTTTTAGTAATTTTTAAACAATTAGATGTGTGTGTATACAGGCAAAAAAGAAAAATGGCCAGGGCTTAAACAAGCTAACATCCCCTAATGTGACCTGATAAAGACCTCCTCCGGCTTGTTCGCTCAGCTCATTTGGGTGGATGTGGTTCCATAGTAGTCTGTTTACATACACACTGAAATGTGAACTGTGTAAAATGTAAAAGGTGACACAGAGGAAGTTTGAAGTATGAAACATTTGATTATGTGAGGGTTATTTTAGTTGGAGCATTACATCTTTGGAAATGTCTGGGTCAAAGAAATAGTAAAATATGGGACCTTTAACCTGCTTTAATCGTAATCAGGCAGCTACGAAGGATGCTGTAGGTATATTGCACAGCATTAGATATTAATTAATATGTTTAATTAATTATTACAGCAGTACTGTATAACCACCTCTAGTTTCATTCAGATGCTCTGTGAAATAGTACTCCTAATCATATAGTCAATAATCAATAGTGCTGCTAATCATTTAGAATATACGACATGCACATTGTATTTGTTTACACATGGAGATGAATAAACAAGAACATACAGTATATTTGCAATGCAGCTTTATTTGAATAACATGGAGAGGAGTTTTTTGTCCATGAAACCAACTCTTGGAGAATCTGTCTACATTCAAGAGGATTCAGTGTCCGCATCACTGATGATTGACGTCTCTCTGTGTTCTATTGGAGAGAGAGAGAGAGAGAGAGAGAGAGAAAAGAGTCATATACTGGCTCCATGCATGGATGAACATGTTTATTAAATGGGAATATACGAGTTATCCCAAGTTGACTGACATGTCAGAGTGTGTATCTGATTTGTACCTGAGATTATCTCTTTGACTTGAATTCCACCTCCGCCAGCTGTGATGAAAAAATGAAGATTTTTTTTTTTTTTTTAATGCAAGTGGTACAATTAATAAAGATAAAAAGCATTCTGTGCTTCATTTAATTAACCAGATAATGTAACCTAGCTTAACTTTATTCATTATCCAACTCGTGCTATAAGCAAAAAGGGACAGAAGCAGCACTGAAGACAGTTTGACTCATTGTCAGTTGCAAGCTCCTGCGCTTCTGTTCCATAGTGCATTGTGAGACAGGTTAGCACAACATGTTGTTCATTGTTGTATATTTAATTTGTTTCTCAACATGCAAAATGTAGCATATGCAAGGGCATTCGAGTCAACCACTTGATTTAATATAAGCACAAAATAGACACGTATATGCAGAGATAAAGAGAGGAGGGAGGCAGTGAACTGAGCAACAGAGATCACACTCTACAGCTCTGCTATCTCTAAACACTGAGCCACAAACACTTCCTTTCCTCGCTTGCCAGGGTCGATCAAGGTGCATTTCGTGACACCTTCATTATTTTTTTTCATGAGCACACTATTGCCAACGATTGCATCATATGGAGTACGTTACTCATTTCATTACAAGTATCACTCTCTGTATCGACAGGCCCCTAAACGCATGATTTTTTAATGGAGTCAATGTATCCCTATAACTGATGTATTCATTAAATAATCATTAAATTAAATGTCCCATATTATCAACTCATTACATTACTACTGTATAGTAGTAAAAGCAAACAGACTACGCAAACAATCCTAGATGTGTAAATATTTTGGTCAGACTACACTAATGGAGCGTGGTTCAAGACGACTTGCCTTTGCGGATATATCTATTGGCGACCTCAGGTGAGTCATGGGGCGTGCTGGTTTTGGGCGGGGCACTCCCTACGAGATGGAAAAGTGTAGGTAAGACAGCACCACGTCCACCCCCACGCCCCAGGACCCTGGTCGTTTTCACTATATGGGTGCAAAAACTTGTGCATTTAAAGTGAGTGCAAAAGCAAAAACGACTAAACTACTGTATGTCTCAAATGTGACCAACACCTCACCACCAGCAATTGTTTGAATGGTTAAAAGCATTATGGGATGGACCAGATGGACCAGAAATTATGTAATTCTTACAGACTTGTAGCTATTAATGTCTAAGATCAAGATAAACCAAAGTAAAGCACTCACACTAATGACTGTTTTGACAAAGTGTTGATTTTCACCTTCAGTCAGATAAAAATTTGCTGATGATGCTTACATTTTTCTCATATGACTGTTCATATGATCCCACTTGGTTAATCTTAAAAGATTAATTAATCTTATAGTTTTTTTTAAATCATGTACAGTAGACATGACTGATTTGAGCTTATGTTTTGTTTGCTGGAAGCTAGAGTTCAAGTCATGTCATCTCTACCACAAAGTTTTGAAGTTTCGTGGTGAGCCAGGCAACGGTTGCTAAGTAACCTACACAGTCACTTGCTTTGTTTAAAAAAAAAAAAAAAAAAATGTTATGATGATTATTTTGAAAAGAATTGCCCCTACCTGTGAAAGTGTAGGACGAGTCTGAAAATTCTGGGAATCTGGAAAGCAGAAAAAGAAAAAGAGAGCGGTTTAAAGTGTGTCAGACGTTATGCTTTGGTTAACAGATGGGTTAGACTGTGGAGATAGTGGATGTCTTGGTGTTGCAGAATGAGTCAATTTGCATGCGGCTCACTTGAAGTCATCTCCTTCCAGGAGTTTTCGGTATGTGGCGATTTCAACGTCTAAAGCGAGTTTGACGTCAAGCAGCTCTTGGTAGGCCAGGATCTGTTTGTGAAGGTCAGCTTTAGCAGCCTCGATGGCGGATGTGAGGCTGGCGATCTGGGCCTGGTACTCAGCTACGCCCACGCTGGACTGGGCATTAGCCTCTGCCAGGCTCTGCTCCAGGGCCATATTCTGGAAAAGCAAAGAGATTCAATACTGTATGTTGTGACTGGATTTTTTTGAGAATGCCATGCTGCATTGTTTAGTTTTGATATGAGACAAATAAGCTGAGGGTTCCTAAGAAATTCTCATCAAACTCCCTCGGCGTAGTGTGTATTAACCTGCCAGAAAGTACCTAAGTTATTAACAGTGTTTTTTGCACGGTGTAGAGTCGGATATGATCTCAGAAGGTTTAAAAACTTGGCTTGTACTTTCTCTGAGAGTTCAGTATAACAAGTAGCGCTCCTCGTCTTGTGGTACTTTGAAACCACATCCTGTGCCTTCTGTTTCCTGTACCGGTCAACTGTGATTTATGGTAAATATGTCAATCGATGAGAACTCAGCTGTGTTGTCTCTTACGTTTCTGAACCAACTGAACCAAAACAAGGCCCAGCAAGCAATTGTTTGCAATTATTCCGCTTTCATTCTTAATAAAGTCCCCAGAATGCATAAAATTCCCCTGAGATAAAAAAGAAAAAAAAAGAAAAGGAAATGACGTTTATATGACAGGGGATAAGTAAACTGCACATGTTGAATAAGCAAAGGGCTTTTCTGGCTGATTCAAAAGTCGCTGATAAAATCTTACCAATTTAAATGCAACATTCAGCTAAACTCTGCATGACAGTGTAACAAATGATGCCAGGCATCCATGAGAATATGTTACGTTAATAAGCTGTTATGAAGTGGTTTATAGTTATTATTCATATAGAACATCCACCAACGTAAAAAATTTAAAAAAGACTATTCTGTAAACGTATTGTTTACAGAACCGCGCATAAATACCCTGCACTGTTCAGAACGGGCAGATCGGCGGGCGGCTCACCCGCGGAGTTCTGAACAGGCAGAGGCGTGGTCACACGCAGTTGCCAGGCAACGCCGCCTTAAGGCAATTAGCCTGAACGTGCCACACCTGGCGTCGTTTATTTAACGGTCCTGATACCTTCGCACTTCGTGCGATTATTTAGATAGCACCGGTAAGGTATCGGGGGGGGACGGACGGACGGACGGACGGAAAGAAAAGAAAAGAAAAGAAAAGAAAAGAAAAGACAAGACAAGACAAGACAAGACAAGACAAGACAAGACAAGACAAGTGCGCAGAACGTTGAGAGACAGAGGCAAAGACGCAGCCTCTGCCTCCCTAAGGTGCGCGAGACAGAGAGGCACGCGAGCGCGGCACGCTATCGTTTAAGCGCGAGCTCTCAGGCAAGGTATAAAAGTGTACATATAAAAACACAAACTCTCTCTCTCACTCCTGTAAGTCCTCAGTAACGACATAGCCCCCGAGAGGATAGAAGGTTTTATTTTTAGTTACCAGAGGCCCGTCCGGTCTCGTGTAGACAACTGAGCTCTGTTTTTGCGTTTTCCAGTTTTCTTTTGTTTCCGTTTAGTTCACATTTAATAATTCCACGCTACCTCCAAACGGAAAGCTCTTCCCGTGCGCATCATAAGCACCCGCGCAAACTCCTGTTTCACGCCCCCCCCTCTGAAGCCCTGCGTTAGGGCTCTTAAAAACGTTATAACATCTCCCCATACCGCACCACGTAACAGATACACAACGTGTCCATTTTATTAGACACACCTGTATAACTCCTTATTAATATTGACATTGCAATGCATCGCATACTGTACATATTAACGACCTCATTCAGTGTCCCCGTCAAATGTTTCCCTTTCCATAATGGAAAAGATATAGGATGACTCATTGACTTTGACTACGGAATGGCTGTTTGAGCTGGTTTAAGTAATTCAGAAACTTCATATCTTCTCGAATTTTCACTCATCACAATTTCACGCTCAATGGATGATTAGTGTTTTTTATATTTTAGGTAAGCTCTAGAGACTGTGAAAATCCCAGGAGAAAAGCACCATCTGAAATACTCAAAGGGCTCCATCTGGACCCAACCAGCATGCCACAGTGGGTGTATTAGGTGTGTTTCAGGTGCTGCTTATTATTCAAGCATGTAATCAAGTACTGTATATCTAAGCATTGTACTCAAACAGCTTTACAGCGGATATGTGCTTACTATTGCTTTGGGGAAACTTTCTAAATATGTAAAAAGCTTAAAATAATAGTATCACAGGTTCAATGAAAATTTGAATACAGTAATGTACTCATTTTAGCGAATAATTTAGTAAAAAGATGAATAAAGTGAACCTTTAGTAGTAGTACAGTAAGAATTACTGTACGATAATTAACATATAACCCTCACCTGTGTGACAAGACCCTGTAACTCTATCCCAAGGGTCTGTAGCTCCTTCTTGGCTGCTCCGATATCAGCTTTGGTCGATGACACGGCCTCTGTGCTCTTGGCATTAGCGCTCTGTATTTCATCCATCTAAAGAAGAGAGAAAGAATACTACTTAGTTCCTGAATCCCAGATTGGATTGATACTGATTAAATATTTGTATAAGGAATTAACAGTAATGTTCCAAAGGCATTTGTCATATTCTCCTCGCCTTAAGTTTGTAGTAGGCTTCGGCTTCATCTCTGTGTTGCTGGACAGATTTCTCATACTCCATTCTCATCTTGTTGAGTGCTGTGGAGATGTCAAAGGACTTGCCGGTGTCCACTTCAATCATGGAGACAGATGTGTCCATGGTCGTTGTGCCCAGTTTGGACTGCAGAGAAGAAAGCTCCTGCAGAGAGGTAGAGATTTGTTCAAATGAAACAGAAACTTAGATCAAGTCTAAATTTTATCTACATCTTAATTACTGGTTAAATTTGCTTAAATAAAAAAAATACCTCTTGCTGCGTTTTTGTGACAAAGTCCAGTTCATTCTTGAGGCTGGAGTATTTTGCATCCAAATCAATTCTTGCATCGGATGCTCCTTCAATGTCCTAAAGACAGAAACAAAGCTGAATAAAGATAACTATGCCTTTAAAATATACAGTATATACACATGTATGTGTGTGTGTCTTTTCCCCTTACCCTTTTCATGGCACCAATGTCAGACTCAAGCTGGAACCTGACACCTTGTTCAAAGTCAAGCCTTTAAAAAAAACACAGTGTTGTTTTTGAGAAAAAGGTACAGTAAGAGAAAAACAAAATCAAGTTTACATACATGAGAATATACAAAAGCATCAATAGATTATGATTTTATTGTGATTTATAAGCGAACTGATAAATCACATACTTAGCCTTAAACTCATGGGCGGTGCCACGCACATTGTCCAACTCTATCTCCAGTTTGATGGTGTCAAGTGTGAGGTTCTGGAGAGTGTTGCGATACTCATTCAGCTGGGTCTCATACTCAACTGTAGTAGTGCCAGATGATTCAGGAGACATATCAGCACCACCGGTAAGTTGGGACAGCTTAGCCTCCAGTGCAGCATTCTCCTGTTGCAGTGCACGCACTTTGGTCATGTATGAAGAGAAGCGGTCATTCAGGGTGGACAGTGTGATTTTCTCAGCTGCACGAGATAAGATGGGAGCCACGGTTTGGCCGAAGGCAGGACCACCAGCCATAGCAGCACCTGCAGTCAGCCCGCCAGCCGCAAAGGTGCGACCCATGGCAAAAGCTGGGCTTGCAACTAGTGCTCCAGCACCTCCACCTCCGCCCAGTCCCAAGCCTGCAGCACCTGCACCAAAGCCAAATCCTGCACCAGAGCCCAGACCAAGACCAGAGCCCATACCAAGTCCAGAACCCATACCAAGTCCAGAACCCATACCAAGTCCAGAACCCATACCAAGTCCAAGACCAAGCCCAGCACCAGCCCCAACAGCAGCACCAGAGCCAAGACCGAGCCCAAGCCCCATGCCTGCTCCAGAACCACCCAGCCCTAATCTGGCCCCACCACCTCCAGCTGCTGAGATACCAGACAGCCTGGAAGAGGACAATGAGTATGAAAGAGACATTATAGATGGCTGTGGATCACTGGAGCAAGCACAATGTAAGGAGGATGCAGGAAGGCAAAGACCTTGCCGTGGTTTATATAGAGGCAATATTGAATAGGCTGGAGGAGGAGGAGGAGGAGCACTAATCTGTAAAATGTGCCAGGACTTGATGCTAAGCTTTTGGTGCCACCTCCACATTCCATGGATGTTCAAATTATAAGCTTTCCCTGAGGGAAGAGTCTATGCTTTATCACTATCAAGCACTGAATGATTAATAATGCACTTACCCTCAGTCACGCACACCTAATTTTCTCTTCAAACTGATGCTTGAGACACTATTAGATGTGTTTTCATCTATTTAATGATGTAATTTTTACAACGGTAATGGAACAGAAGAACAGGGGTACTTGAACTAACAGTTAAGCATTCTAAGCTTCCTAAAGGGGTTAAACTTTAAACTATTTCCGATACATACTGTAAATACTCCGGTGTAGGATTATCCATAGAACCTTTTTAATGTTTTCCCCTAGAAAAACTAATGTCTAGGTGTCTTCTGGTTGTGTATCTGCAAGTACTCACCATTACATCATTTCTATTTAATACCTAAAAAAAAAACAGTTTTACTTTTTAAAAGTTTTAAAAGTTCATAAAATCTGGAATTTGACAGGCTGCGTCTGGTCTTGCAAGGAGAGATTTGAGCAGTGTGTGCTGCCTGAAGCATTGGCATCACCTGCTTGCCCTTCTGTCAATTGAAGGATAGCGTCTCTTATGTCAAAAATCTGGGACCCTGCCAAAGTTATTGTTACATAACCCTTCAGCCAGCACCTGGTACAGAGCAAAAACAGCAACTCTACTTGAATTAGTGCCATGCATATTTGGATCCACTTGGATCTAAAGTTATTTTAAAAGTTTGTTGGCATTTTAATATTCTAAGGATTTTAATGAAGTGGTGTTCAGTTTTCTGTATATCGGTGTGTTAGATTTGAAATCTAGCAGAGGGCATTTTTAACAAGATTTGCCTTCATGAAATCACTAATGCAGTGTATTGTACATCATGTATTTAAAGAACTTTTTAAAAAACTGTACATTCAGTAAACAGTACTTAAAATGTTAAAGAATCATATGATGCAAGAACTAACCTAATAAGAATCTAATATTGAGCACTGAAAAAGCTATGGTAATTGAAACAGATAGTAAATATCTGATTATACTTTAGGCCAAAAAACAAAAGTTGCACACTCTAAAATGTTGTTCAACCGCCTTTAGCTTTGATTACGGTGTAATGTAATGGCCAATTCATGTGAGCATTCCTCTTGATCCCAGAACCACTCTTTCACAATTTAACTCCTGGAAGAAAACTTCAATTGATGAGATGACCTGGTCAGTCAGTGCATTCAGGTCGTCAGCTGACTTCATTTTATTGCCACATAACATTATTGAGCCTAGACCTGACCAACTGAAGCAACCCCAGATCATAACACTGCCTCCAGAAGCTTGTACAGTGGACACTATGCATGATGGGTGCATCACTTAATGTGCTTCCCTTCTTACACACCCAACACTCTTGGAATAGGCTCAATCCGGGCTCATCAGACCTCAAAGTCCAATCGTCATCCCTAGAAAATTTGAAGCCTTTTTTCTGTTTAGCCTTATGTGGAAATGTTCTTGATTTCACTAGCATTTTTTTTTTTTACAATGCAACTTTATCCTACCAGGTTTACACAGTTCTCCTTTCTTCAATAATTTGACTATTTTGAAACAGTATTTTTTTTTTTTGGCCAGACAGTGTACATTCAAACCTAAAGGAAATGTATTACTTGCAAGAGCATACAGTACATCGTGCTCACTATATCATACACTGAGTAGGACCCATATCCCACCCAATCACATTCCAGCTTTTGGTTTCCAGAGTAGAATCTGATATGTTCTCCTTCTGTTGCAGCTCATTCACCCTGAGGATCAATGTGTTGTTCATTTTGAGATTTAGTTTTTTTACTCCTAAGGTTGTAAAAAGTGGTTAAAGAGGTTAAAGGGTTGTTTAAGAGTCTTCCTTTTGGGTTAAACCCGTTGTCCTCTCTCATCGACAAGGCCTTTCCATTTACAGAATAGCCTTTCTTTTTTTTCTGTTTCTTTGTTTGTTTTTTGCACAGTTCTGGGTAAACTGCTGTTTGTCTTCACACCATTCTGTGTAAGCCAACTTGTGGTGTGCCTTCACACCATCCTGCATGAATTGTTGTAAATGAACAACAAAAGAAAAGAAGCCATTCTGTCTGTCACCAACCACCATGTCACGGTCATAGTCTCAAACAAGAAGTATTTAAAAAAGTATATTAAGGAACAGATGGTGTAACGTTGCATCTGTTTCCACTCACGTCACTACAGCAGATTTTAGAAGTGTGAAAAATGAGTAAACTTGTTATGCATTGTTTTTTATCTATGCAAAATCAGCCGGCTCGCACCAAATTTATTGCGAATTATTTGCTGATCAGTCATCTCGTTCTGCCCTACAGCACTCAGCGCAGTGTGTGAGCTGCCACAGATCTGAACATGCTGTGAGCAGTGCCGCATCAGCAAGCTTTCTCAATATTATACCACCTGCAAGGCGATGTAGTTATAACATGTCCGGCGCTACAAGTTGCACGCAGAGAGGTTTGAGGGTTGAGAAATGATGTGCCTCAGCAAGTAGTAAGAACTATAGACTTTTATTTGCCTTGCAGGGTGCAACACAATAGCATCATGCAAAACAACTATAATAGATATTTGTTCAGAATTTAAGTATTTAGTAACATCTTTATCCCTTAAATCAAAGCAGTAGATATGTATATGATAATATGCAGTATATATATACATATATATATATATATAGTAGTGGCTGGTAAACAAATTTTTTTTAAATCACATGTTATGGAAAGTTCACTTTTTAGTCATTTTTAGACACAAGGTTGACACTTAGGCACACATGCATACACA
>JAQMYL010000001.1:26958717-26977817 GCA_030014365.1 Clarias pachynema | reverse complement strand
CATACAGTACATCGTGCTCACTATATCATACACTGAGTAGGACCCATATCCCACCCAATCACATTCCAGCTTTTGGTATTTGGAACACCAAATAGCCTAATCTGCATGTCTTTGCATGTCTTTGTGTAGAAACCCAGAGTACCCGGAGGAAACCCACTAAGCACGGGGAGAACATGCAAACTCCACATACACAGACCCAGAGACAGGAATTAAACCTAGCCCCTGGAGATGCAAGGCGACAGTGTTAACCACTATCGGATTACATTTAGGCATTTGGCAGACGCCCTTATTCAGAGCGACTTTCATTTTCATCTCATTATACAGTACATCTGAGCAGTTAAGGGCCCAACAGGGACAACTTGGTGATCGTGGGATTTGAACCTGGGACCTTCCGAACCATAATCTAAGACACTTGTTAGACATACACTGGAGCTTGTTAAAACATAAATATGAAAATATGCATAACTCAAATCACCCCAAATGCGACTCACCTGATTAGATGTGATGTGACACATATAAGAAGATCCTGTCCTCTGGCTTGTTGAGCGGCTGTGCTGTTCTATTGGGGGATATTATGAGGATACCTTAAGTGGATACACTTTAAGTGACCTCTGAGGTCTGTGCTACGTTCTTATAGATGTAGTAAAATATGGGACCTTTATGGAAGAATGAAGGGAAACAAATCCATCTCAAGTCATTGTATACAAATTCACATGAAATAAATAAGGCACAGACTTATTTCACTTTAGTCCAGACTGAGGAGTTATCATATCACTATCAGAGTGAATACACAAAGTGAGACACATTTACTCGATGTGTATAAATGAGAGTTTCAATACATCAATAATTAAATAATGAGACTGTACTATACATTGAAAGAAACTATATGACCAAAAGTATATGGACATTTGACCTCCTTGGCATTTCTCCAAAGCGTACAAATGTGAAAAAGTGGCTTAGTATGCTTTCACCCTTTCACCAGTTTTCTTTCACTGGATCTAAGAGACCCAAACCTGTTCCAACATGACATCCATTGCAAACTCCAAGGACACATATTTTACCAAAGAACTCGAGGCTGGGAGGAAAAGAACTCGAAGGTCTCTGACCTCAACCCCACTGACTGCACTCAGGCCCCATCATCTAACATCTGTGCTTGTGCTCTTGTGGCTGAAAGCTACACTCGAAAATCTACTAGTCCTCAGTAGTTTGCCTTCTCAGAAGAGTGGAGGTTATTCTAACAGAAAAGAGGGGCCTCATGTGCGAGACTTTCAGGTGTTCACAAACGTTTGCTGTCGGAATGTATCATGTTCACAACGTCTAAGCTGTGAAGTAAGCGATTCCATACTGTAGGTGTACATCTGCAGCCCTTTCATCTGTTGTTTTTTTTTTTTGTTCTATAGTCATTTAGAAACCATACTGTAACAACCTAAGAAAGTTTCAGACTAACACTTTTACTCAACCACGTCTGAAACAGGCATAGAGCTAGACTAGCAACACCCTTCCTTTCTCGTGGGAAGTGTGACAGTCAGTTTTACTGAACAGGAAGACAATGACTTATTAACGATACTTTGGAGGAGGTTAAGCATAACTGAAAGTGAACAATAATTTTTTTTTTATCACAAACTGACGAAAGTCTCACTACGCATTTAGATGTTGTGGGGGATATCTGTGTCTGCCACAATCACTCCTGACCTGAAAAAAAAAAAAAAGAACCTATGTGAAAAAATAGAGGAGGAAATGTCATCTGAAACTCATGAGATGAAGAAGCAAAAGTACGAAGCTATTTTTAATTTACCATGTTGGTATTTATGTGTTGTCTTGCCTTGTGCTCAGTCTTTACAGGATAGCATAAGGGCCCCCACTGAATGAAAATAGATGCAGTAAGTCAAATGTGTTTAGTCATAATAAATGGCTCACACTACAATTTTATGTGCAAATATCTCATCTCTGTAATATCTCTTACATAGTATAAAACTAGCAATCATCTATAGTAATCCATTTATTATGATGAGAAGGATGGTGGATCTACAGCATATCTTGGTCACAATACAGGAAGAAACTAGAGACCTCAAGGGACATGGGGAAAAGATGCACAGAAACTTCACACACCTTAACCAAAGACAGATCTGTTTCTTAAATATATATATATTCATTCATTCATTTTCTATACCGCTTTATNNNNTATTTATAGTTAGTGACCTAGTAACCCAGTGTAAGGATCTATCCAATGATGGAAAGCACAAAGTACTTTTGTAAGTCGCTCTGGATTTTTTATTCTTTTGTAAGAAAAAAGCCAAATGGCTAAATGTAAATGTACATCTCCTAGCATAAAGCTATAAGGAAACACCAAATATCCATTGCACCTTCATGTTGCCACAAAACACATAGTACAATTCTGGATTTATGGATTAGCAGAGCTCAGCAAAGGTTACAATCCACCTTCTGTACAGTTTGCTAGAATGGACTACTTGTTTAGTGATTTTTCAAAGACTACTAGGTAAGAAATTATATCTCACAGTAACATACCATAACGTACCTCTGGCCAAAATGCAACACATTATCCATATTCGCATTTACTGAAGTACGTTTATGCAAACCATTCAGTAGGAACTTGTGCTGGAGTGAGGTCAGTGCTTGAGTGCCTTATTACAAAGGGAATTTTTTAAATTTTCCCCAGGACCACAAAGTTGGAGAAGTGTAAACGGTGATTGGTTACAGTTTAGTTCAATAACCATCCTCATGACTTTCTATTGTGACACCACAGTTTCAGGCTACTTCTGTGTTATTCTGATGAAATTCCATTTTTGTTTGATTTGTACAGCCTTTTTGGAAACAACTTTTCTCTTTTATTTTTATTTATTTATTTATTTTTAAAAGCTTCATGAGTTTTTCAAGATCCTAATATTCCTTTATTACAATATTGGTAGACAATCCTTAGAAACATGTGAAATTTACTTAATATTTCCACTTTTTCTGCATTAGAATATCAGCTAACTTCCGGGTTTCTGGATTTTAATCCTAAATAGTGTTAAATGGAAAGCTAGTGTACTATGTAGGTTGTACAATCCCTTGTTCCACACACAAAGTGGTGTCCTTGATCAGGAGTTAGAGAGGGATTTGGGATTCAGCCTTGCGTTATTTAGGAAGCAAGTTAGTTTTACGGCTTGTGTTAGACGTAACTACAGTAAACCAACATAGACGCATATGTTTAGAGATAATTTGGAACGACTTAGAAGCAATTTACTAAGGAGTCAAAGTTTTTTTTTTAAGAAGCAATGACATTATCAGATGTGTTATCTTGCTGAAAGTGTTTCCCGTGACTGATATTGAATGTGAGGTTTGTCAGAAAGCTACTCTCTCCTGACCTACTTTCACCCATATCGACAGCTAGTGTAATTAAAGATTGTACGTACGGTTAAACTTCCCAGTGCTGTTATCGTCTATTATCACTATTTGTGGAAAGCCTCTCACTCGATCAGATTATTTGGTCAGAATTCATTTTAGTATGAGTCGTCCTCATTATTCGTTATATACTGATCAGTCCTAGTCTAGAGCCTATCCTGACAACGTTGTGGGGCACGGCAGGAGAATGCACCCCAGTCTATCATAGGGTCTTGTGCACACATATATTCATACCTAAGGGGAATTTAACATATTATATTTGCCTACATATTTGTTTTCTTGATAGTGGGAGGGGAAACAGGAAAGAACATATGACATTCTGCACAGGCAATAACACTTACCACTATGCCACCACCATGCCACTCTCAAAAAAGCAAGCGGTGAAGTTATACTTTCTAGTAGTGTTCGGATGACTTATGTCCTACTGATGATGAGATGAGTCATTTAGCTTGGGTTTAAGTCAGGTGGTGCTTACTGCCCCAATATGTTGTGATGTGTGATGAGTTGCATAATGCTCTCCTACATGTGCACACACACACACACACACACACAAAGCATAGGATATGATGATTGCATAGTTTTCACCTTTATTATTTATTGCTGTTCGAAGCATGTGTTCAAGCATGTGCCCTGGATTTGTCGGGGACTCCATAGAGCTTTCCTGAGAACCACAAAATGCTGTGGCAGACAAAAATCAGTCAGCTGGTATAGACAAATAATGCAGGTTCCAAAACAAAGGCCCAAAGTTTCCAGAAGCCCAGGCCAACATAAAGAGGCATGTGACAGAAGCTGGTGCTGTTTTGTTGCTCTTGCTGTTGCTAAGTCAGAAAGAAGCGCTGTGTTCTGCAGGAATGTTTCTGGGTTAGTAGTTGGTCTGTCAGAAACCAAACCAGGAACGAAAATGCCTCTGCCAAGACGCCGTTCATCCATCCTGGGCCAGACTGCTGCAGAAAGCCCAGAAAGTGTGAGCACGGTTAGTAGCACCCTTCCTAGGGGCACATTCGTGGGCTCAGCATCTTCGGACGGCACCTGCCCGGGTGCCCGTGTGTCCCGCAGGGCATTATGCATCAGCAGTGTGTTCCTGCACGGCCAGCGCAGCACCAGTGCCCCGGTGCTGCTTACGCATGCAGAAAGGGGTCATCTGTTAGGTTCTGAGGGGCTTAATGTGTCTCTCTTAGAGTACCGTGAAAAGGTACATACACTTGAGCAACTTAATCAGCAGCTAGAAGAACAGATCCATAACTGCATGGATCGCAAGGCCTCCAGCGCCAAGATGTGGGGTACACTCAAGCAGGAATGGGAGGACATCTACAGACAGGTGGGCAGAGCTGCAGACCACGAGTGAAATGTTTTTTTTAATGAAAGCAGAAGTAGATAATTTATTGATTCATTATTTCACCACTCATTCATAAGATTTCATAAAGCAATAAAGACTCTTAGATTAGATAATTGTCAAGTCATGGTACGTTAAATGATTGCTGTAAGAACAGTCTGTGGTAGAACAACAATGCTTTGGATGGAAGTTGTTGTGGAAATGTTAATGATTGTAGGTGATCCTATATTATAGTGCTTCTTTGTCGGCTCTGAGTACAAACATGACATATTTTGAAGCTGAGATAAAGGAAAAGTGTCAATATCATAAACCATGCCATCTTCCAGGTGAGTGAGGCCATCTTGGACAATGCTAGACTTGTGCTTCAGACAGAGAACATCCAAGCCAGTGCGGAAGATCTCAAAGAGAGGTATGTTGGATTGACAGGCTTGAATCAACAATATGAACAACGGTTCTCACAAAAATGCCTTTTCAACATGCCTTAGTCCAACATAGACTAGCTACTGTAGAGAATAAACAGTATATTGTCTGTCTGTGTGATTCTTCAGGTTTGACCATGAACAAACCTTCCATAAAGCCATGGAGGAGGAGATTAACTCCCTCAACAAAGTGATTGATAATGCCAACTTTACCAAGGTGGACCTGGAGAACCAGATTGTGAGTATGAATGCTGAGCTCCAAGACCTGGCCAAAACTCATGAAGAGGTGAGAATTCAGACAATGCATGTCCTAGGCTACATCAAAAAACTTGGCACTGGGGAGTAGTTTTGATTTGGGAAAAAATTGTGCTTTAGACTCACTTTAAAAGTATAATTAACACAACATGCTAACATTTTGAACTTTGTAGGATGTGAGACAGCTCTATAACCAGTTGGCTATCCATGAGGCTGAGGAACCTGATCCACCTACTGAGACAAGTCTTGAACAGATATTGAGCTTTATCCGATCCCACTGGGAGAAGGTCGTTGAGAAGACACGGGCAGAGGCTGATGCATCCCTAGAGTACAAGGTAAAATTCAAAGATCTGAAATTATACTTTCAGGAGAAAGAAAAACACAGAATTATGTACATGTATAGTTACAGTGATTGTCCTGAAAAATCAGTCTACAAATCCAAGTTGGCTCTAAAAAAAAAACTCTGTGTATGTATGCAGAAGGATAAGAGTGTAGACAAAAAGCTGAGTAAGGAGGAAGAACTGCTGGAGAATCTGAAGACAGAATGTTATGAGGCAAACGCTAAGATCCAGAGACTGCATGCTGAAACAGAGTCCATGAGTGCACTGGTATGAAACTTTTTTCTTTCTTTTTTTCTTTTCTTTCTTTTCTTTTTACTGATTTAATCTCAGCAGACCACCCTGTTCATCAGTTTCAGGGTTTATATGTTCACCCTTGATCTATGGTCTTACATACAGAAACGAGGCCTGAAGAACTCCCTGAACGATGCAAAGCACTGGCATGACATCGAGCTTCAGAATTTGGGCTCCGTCATCGGTAAACTGGAGGCCGAGCTCACTGATGTGCATGGAGACATCGAGCAGCAACAGCAGGACTATGAGACACTGTTCAACAACAAAAAGAGGATAGAATTGGAGATTGGAATGTATCATGGGATCCTGGATGGAGAGGAGAGCAGATGCCACCCATCTACGTAAGTCTCTGAGCTATTATCCTTAGGACAGCATCTCCTCTAATTCAATCTGGTTGACTGGACATCCTACCACAGGTTGGATCCACCTAGTTGGACCACATAGGTTCCTAGAAAGATGAATGGATGGATGGACTGAGAAAAATTCTACAGTACAAGCATAGTCAAGTGACCAATATGAATCGGCATAGTGGTGGAGCAGGTAGCATTGCCACCTCATAGTTCCAAGTAGCTTTGCATGTTCATATTTGCATGGGTTTTCAGCTGGTTCTCCAGTTTCCTCCAACTTCCCAAAAGATGCCAGTAGGTGGATTAGATTATTCAAAGTTTCTCCAGATTTAAATGAGGTGTCATGTGATATACAGACATCCTATCCAGCGAGTATTTTACCTCACACCCAGTGTTTATCACCACCCTGACCAGGATACAGCATTTACTGAAGATATATAAATAAATTCTTGTCACTACTCTGCTTTACTCTAGAAATGTTTTAAAAAGTGAAACATCCTTATAGACAAACTTCTTTTCTTTATTCCTACACACAGGATAATGGAGTTACAATGATGTTCAGTGCATTAAAATTAACTTTAACTGTGCCCTGATGCTGTGGTCTGAAATGAGACATGTTGCATGTTATATTGCCCCCTACAGGTCACTGTCTGGTAGTGCAGAAGCTGAAGGAGGAACCCAACCTTTTGTAGAACAGCAGAGTCCTGCAGATCCTGATGGTACAGAAGCTTTTACTGAGTCATAAGGCAGTGTATTGTAATATATTTTTTAAAAATCTTGAATCTACTGAATATAGAAACCTAAAACCCTAAAACAAACCTAAACATTATCTCGTAACGAGAACCACATAGTAAATTATATCAAAATATTGTGCCAACTGTGTTATTTGAAGCTTTAGATAAAGTTACATTTTTAACATCTTCATGGATGGCATGTGTGGTAAACACTGCACAAATTTCATGAAAAAAGAAAATAAAAATAGAAACTCTTCACGTTTTTTGGTGACTGAACAGATTTTCAGTAAACTGTAGTACATACAGTGGTGGCCAAAAGTATTAAGACAACATATGCTATGTATTACAGTTCTCCATGTGCACAAAACAGGTGATCATTAACTCTTAAAAATGAAAAAGTACTAAAAAGTACTAAAAAGGCCATGTGACAATAGTGTTTAGCTTCTTGAGCCATGGTCTGGGTTATCGCCAGACTTAAATCAAATAGAAAACTGTGGTGAAGAAGGCAGTAGGAGTCAAGCAACTGTCTGTACATGATCTATGGGATTGAGCGAATGACTCAAGAGTACTAGTAAATATTGGTTGTTGAATTGTGTAAAATAATATTAAATTATTCTCAATACTTCTGAACACCACTGCACTGTACTGTAAAAACTATTAATCACTGTTCTAAATATTTATACCATTACATTATTATTATTATTATTATTTCCACCTAGGTTCCGCATGCAGTTTGCATGTTCTCCCTGTGCTTGGTGGGTTTCCTCTGGGTACTCCGGTTTCCTCCCCCAGTCCAAAGACAAACAGATTATGATAATTGGCGTTCCCAAATTGCCCATAGTGTGTGAATGTGAGTGAGTATGTGTGTGTGTGTGTGTGTGTGTGTGTGTGCGCGCCTGCGATGTGTACCCTGCCTTAAGTGCATTAAGTTTCCTAGGATAGAGTGAATGAGTGAGTAAGGTTAATAACTTGTTGATCCAAAATACAGCTTCCATATTTGACTATGAAAATATTTCTACAGACGTACATATGATTTAATTTCACAGACGAAGCTTTTTGACACACTATATGTTTTATATGTATGTGTTTTGGGTGCAAATTGACATTGAAGTGATATTCTTGTTATTTAAAAAAAAAAATATTTGATGGAATTATATTCCATCAGCATGGCTCTGTTATACATGTCTTTTGTCCTTGCAGGTTCTGAAGTCAAAGAGGAAAAGAAGACTAAATGAAATGTTGCCCTTACAAGCAGGGCTTCACTTTGCAGTTGTGACTACAGAAACATTTCTGTAAAATATATGCTTTTCATTTGCATCAGTTCCCTTCTGCTCTATGGCTTGTATAGATTACATGACTATTTTACAAGTTGAGAGTTTGAGAATAATAAACCACATCTCTGGAAGATCATGCCTTCGAGTCACAATCATCCAAAACATGCCTACGTTTAATTGTATACACACTGGATGTTTTCTCAGAAAGTTCACAAAAGCTCTCACTCTGAAATAACACCTCTTTGACACACAACACTATTTTGGTTGTTTTTGCCTGAGATGGAAAAAGAGGTCAAAATGAGGAACGGCTGGCAAGGGTGGGCGAGAGAATAATGGACTTAATTGTCTGGACTCACACCTCATTGCTCCATAATAACACTCTGTGCGGTTCTAATGACATAGCACCGAGCTAGCCGCTTGGACGTCAGGCTGTAATCCGTGTTATTACGCGACAGTTTAGGAAATCCACAAATTACAGGTGAGTAAAGCTCTGAAATGAAATGAAAAAAAAAAAACGGATGAAAAAACACCACATGACACTTTTGTGAAAAGAAAGCTGAGAAACAGTTGTGTTTATTTATCAGGACTGAGACTTAATAGATACAGACATAGAAAAACCTCCAAGTACAAAAAATAATAAAATAGAGTCAAAAAATGTAATATTTTTCTTCTTTAAAAACCCTTGTAAGGTGTTGTTACTGTGGTCTGGTTGGGTCTCCTATCACAGAGAAGCAACCAGTACAGAAACGGTCAGGTGTCTTTGAGACGATAAACGTCTCCCTCTTCACCCGAAGACCCGCAGACTGAGAGATCTCATTCTGTAGGAGAAGACATGCATTGTTTAAAGATTGGGTTCTATAACTCCAGGCATCATTACACTTTCTCAAGCTGGTCATAACTAGTAATTTGTGATGAAGATTGAAGATTCAATAAAGATTGAAGATGAAGATTGAAG
Organism: Clarias pachynema; assembly: GCA_030014365.1. Lineage (NCBI taxonomy): Eukaryota > Metazoa > Chordata > Actinopteri > Siluriformes > Clariidae > Clarias > Clarias pachynema. Next base: position 26,968,466 of record JAQMYL010000001.1, on the reverse strand, counting down.
GTTCAGTTAAAACCCATAGGAGCCATTAGTAACGTAAACCCAGCAGAACCCAATAGACACACCTGACACGAGAGCATTGATTAATATGTTTACAGCATTTGGCAGACACACTTATCCAGAGCGACTTACATTATATTTTATTTTATCTCATTATACATTTGAGCAATTTAAGCCTGTATATAGTCTTACTCCACCATTACCACTGATTTATCTCTAGAACATTTTCACAATTTGACAACCACTCCATGAACTCTGTCTATATTATAACTTCTTCCTTTTTTTAAACTTAAACTTGTGGTTTTTTATGGCTCAAGACATTTTTAATTTGAAAACAACTTCTGAATAGAAGCTTAATCTCTTCATCTCATTAAACCCACCTGAGACTCATCTAATGGTCCTGTCACCTCCACAGCTTCTGTCTGGATTTCTGGCTGAGGCGTCTAAAATATTGACAGCAAGTGAGTTCAGAACCAAGCCAAAAATATGAATCTATTATATATATATATATATATATATATAGTAATTGTCAACTAGAATTGGTTCTCGTGTATGTAAGACATATTTTTCAGCATTTGCTTGCTTTTTATGGCATTAGCAGAAGTGACTTTTCTTGGGGAATCAATTCAGTAACAACTAAGCATGCATGACATTCTATTGTAAAACACTATATATATATACAGTATATATATATTCATATATATATACAGTATATATATATTCATATATATATATGATAAAAATAAGGGACCGCATAGTCTTGAACACTCCTTGTATGCACATCTATGGTTCAAGTAACCCGAGACTAAGTGCTCCCTTAATTTTTTAATTCAGTATATATACTTATAAATAAAGTCAAATCAATCATCCTACCAGCTGAGGCCTGTCCATGGGCCCGGCTACTGAGGAGTTCTCGAACAGAGCAATAAGCAGAAGGATAACCACAGCTCCCTTCATCCTGGCTGATCTTTCTGACTACCTCAAGTCAAGGTGCTAATGTTATATCTGCTCCTGTGTACATGAAAACACCCACAGACAGCAGGGAGGGACTCGGCGCTCCCATGTCACTCTTGCGTCACTTGGTCTCAGGGGCCGGTCAATGGGATGAATAATTGGCTGAACGTTTGGCGAGACGACGCTACCACTAAACATGGGTATGCCATGTATCTATATGCAAATGACACCTCTAACAAATGTTTTTTTTTTTCACAGGTGATGGATATTAGATGGATATTATGTGCTGTGGCTGATCCACATTAATAATTAATGTTATGGACACGCTTGTGCAAAAGTCTGCATAGTGTTAGGGCAGGATGGCATTCAGTGTTACCAGGATTGACGTGTGTTCATCGGGGTTATGAGATAGCACATTTTCAGATTGGCTGCAGTAGGAAAATGCAATACAAGCTCTATCATAGTGATTCTCCTTCTCGTTTCTCTCACACTCGTGTTGTAGTGTACTGTGTATTCCACCAGTCAAAAGTCATTACATAACATCCTGTTGTAGGTGTTTTCACTTGTGGTATGGGTGCATTCTGAAGCAGTGTCTCAAACTGCATGCATCATACATCAGATAGTATTTTCAACAGTTTGGCGGTGTAACAGATGACAAAATTTCCAGGCTAAAAGGTTTTAACATGCTAGAAAAGCAATAGCCAATCAGGGTTTACCTTGTCAGGCAGTGTAAAACTGAACATGAACAGTGTTTCCAGATTTGATAGTCTTCCAGTAACGAGCTACTTTTTTTAAAAACCCATTTTCTTACCTTAATTGTGACTGGTAATCAAAATCAAACTAATTTTAGCGAAAGCATGAATAGTTTTAAAACTGGTATTATTAGTTTATATGAGTTTGCAACATTAGACATTTATCACTCCATAGTGAAGGTCAAATACTGTATACGATGTCAAGAAAAGTTTCACACTGTGATGATTATGATGGACTTTGCAACTAAGCCACAGTTTAAAAACAAGCATGCACAGGAGGAGATCCAGGGATCACGAATTAAGCATGGTCTGTTACATCATTTTTATTGCCTTTTATTATTTTGCTGACACTCTTTAGGCTTCATCGATTTCTACAAGTAAATCCAGAACTTGTGATGAAATTACTTGTGAAATGAAGGCGTAAAATCAGCTGATATTCACAGAAGACTTTAGATTTTTTTAGTAACACATTTGTAACACAAACGTTTTGTCCATGAATGACGATCCTGGCCGAGCTGGCTCCGAGCCCACTGCAATCATTCTGAACATTCAGAGAGTGAAACGCCTGATCCTTGAAAATCGATGGATAACTTGTCGCCAATTTCCGGAAGAGACTCGTCTGTCTGTGGGAACTGTACACACAATCATTCACCAACACCATTTGATCATTACAGGAACTCGGCTGGGAGTTAAAACTACATTCCCTGTACAGTACTTACCTCGCTCCAAGCCATTTCCACATGTATGGGCCATTAAAGGGCTTCCTGGGAGGCCAGTGATAACTATGATAAAGCAAACCCATAAATCTACATCATGAAAACTTACAAAAATAAATCAAGGTTTTGGAATGGCCTAGTTGAACTTGAGCATAAGGGAATGCTCAAAAACCTCAATGAACTGAAGCAATGTTGTAAAGAGGAATGGACAAAAAAATGGTGATAAGTCATACAGAAAAAAATTACTTCAAGTCAGTGCTGCTAAAAGTGGGTCTTCAAGCTATTGGATCATTGTGGTACTTAAAATGGGCCACTTCTTTTATTCCTCTTTGGTACTGTGAACAAAAATGTTAAACTGCATGTCATTCATCTGAGGTTGTATTTGCCTAATATTAATATCCGTTACGATCAGATGATTTTTATAATGTTTTTACACACACACAAAAAAAAAATCACTAACTTTTACACGACTGTGGTTACTGAAACAATCACAGGAATAAAATAAAAAGTTTTTCATTATTATTTTCATAATACTAAGGAAATTAGACGACATCTATGTTAATTCAAAGTGCATTCTCACATCACAAACCCGACTGTACTACATCACTACATACTGTAAGTATACATTATCCGGTATGGGACACATATGTGAATTCTCTCTGAATGTGTGCAGTTGTGGCTGTAAGATTAATCTACAGTGGTAGAGAACCAGGTTATATAGCAGTGTTGTAATGGTGCAACTTCAAAACCTCACACAGTGCAGCATTAACTGCTCCATACACACTTTATACGGTAGTCAGTAGTCTATTTGTGTCTGGGTATGAATGAATCAATAAAGACAACGGCTTGAACAATGTGTTTTCATTTAAAAAAAACAAAAAAAAACATCATTTATTAAGGACATTTACAAAATGATGTCCAAAACGAGAAACGAGACTCACAGACGAGATTTCAGTCACTGGTTTGAAGATCCTTCAGTTGAAACAGAAACGGTGTAAGCAGAGCGTCTGTCTCTGTCTCACACTACACAAGCTCAAGCTCTCCCATCTCAAACAGAGGTAGCTAAAGATTAATCAGACAGACCGGAAAGACCAGAGATTCACTAGGCAACATATGATATGATCCTCTGCTTATATATTATACTATATATATATATACTGTATATACACATCTATAAACTTGATTCTCAATGTTAAGACAAAAGATTACAGAAATATTATGTGCAATGTCATAAAAAATATGCACAAAAATGCAACTAAAAAATTGTGGTCCAGAAAAAAAAAAGAAAAAAGAAAATTTAAAGTAGTATAAAATACTGCACCATGGCTGAACTTACAATTCATCATCGAGGTTATAGTAAATTCAACATTAATCAAGATCAGTAGAGGAATGGACAAAAAGGGAGGAAAGGAAGAAATGGACATCTAATACTCTAAATTCACAGTCAGTAATCCCAAATTAGGAGCTGTTACTAATGATTACATAAAGCAGCTGGCTAGAAAAAAACAAAAACATACTTTCCATATTTTCCACACATCACAGACCACCACAGTCTGGTTGGCCAGACCCATTATTTTAACTTTCCCCACCAGGGATCAATGTCACTGCACGGATAATGGTCATGACACTGACAATGCTGGTCATTAGGTAATTCCACACCACCAGTTCACTTATTTTTGGTATCAATTGCACTGATTTTCATCCAAAAAGAGAAGGAATGTAGAGCTAATTAGGAGGTAAAACAGGCCGTTGTTATCATGCACGACCGTTCGCACTCCACCAGGAGGCGCCACAGTGTCTCAAACAACGAGGCCTTATGAGTAAGAACCCGAAGCTCTTGGGAAAAGTGGGAGAACTTGATCCTATAGTACTCCGTGTGATGGCTGTATGGAATATGGCACATCTGGTGGATGTTTTGCACAGTTACTTCGAGGTTCGGTTGGTCCGCTGACGCTGCTTGTATCGCAACACTCCGAGCAATGATATCCCAAATAGAATATTTACAACATATGCTATAAAATTACAAAAAAAAAAAAAAAGCGCTCCTGCTATCCCTATAAATAATGTCACTATACTCTCCCAAAGAGCATACATCGGCTTGTCAGTGGTTATCTTGTACCATCCTGCATGTCTTAACTAAGCTTCCAGTTTATGAGATCCTTTTATATCTCACTTACACACATTTCCCTAACCAAGCACGCACGCACGCACACACACACACACACACACACACACGCACGCACGCACTAACAGAAACTGAGTGGTCTCTATCCCAAAAGGCGTACACACCCTTAACTAATACAAAAAGTGCCATTCAGCCTGTCTTCCAGCCATGACATCATTTCTTTCTTTCCTTTTTTTTTTCCCCTCAACACGCTCACATTCTCTTGTTCAAGCTTGTCATTGTCTTAGGAGAACCTGACTGCACAGTTCGTGCACTGTTTAATGACACCTTATGAAATCCCCAAATAAAATGTGTGATTTTTTTTTCTTTTTTACATTTTAAACTGTGATCAGAATAAAGAAACCCCATTATACAAGCTGCAACGTGTGTACACCATGTGCAGGTTTTCTGTAACAACACGGCTCTTCCAATCCAGAACGTACGTCAGGACATCAAGTTGCACGAGAGCATTATGAAAGTTCTTGTTAAAAAAAGGAAAAAAAATAAACGTTTGCTAACATGGATCTTTTGGCTAAGCTGGTTGCAGGGGTATACAGCCGACCCCCACGCCGCCTTCGTGGCACACCATGGGAGCCATAAACGTCCAGCGGTTGGTCTCTGGGTCGTACATCTCCACCGAGCTGAGGTTGGACTGGCCGTCGTAGCCCCCGACAGCGTACAGATGGCCGCAGTTAGCTACCAGAGAGACTCGACTGCGCCGTGTGTTCATGGCCACCAGATGGCTCCACTGCTCGGTTACGGAGCTGTACACCTCGGCGCCGCTCAGGAAACCAGAGCCATCGTAGCCACCCACCATGTAGAGCTGACTGCCTAAAGCCGCTGCACCATGCCTGCACCTCTTGTTCAGCATGGGGGACAGGGGGTGCCACTGTGCTGTGTGCTGGTTGTAATACTCCACCTAGTGGACCGGAAGAATAACTGTTAAAATTTTTAAAGCCTCAATCGACTACTAACAACTGCAATCACAAAACTAAAAGTAAAGTAAAGTAAAGTTTCAATTATTAAAACAATAAGCCTAAAAAAAATGTCTGAAGCGAGGACATCAAGGACCAATTGTTAAATAATTGACTAGATAATTAAATAAGTGGATCAATTAGATATACACTACTGCTCAAAAGTCTGGGATCACTTTTGTTAAACATACACAAAATTAGTCTGAACAGAAAATATAGCAAAAGAACAAGACATGCTGACAATGTCAGAGATAGAAATAATGATTTGGATAGAAATTATGAATATGTTCTTCATATTTTTTTCCTTCAACTTTGACTACGTCAAAAAAAAAAAAAAAAAAAAAAAAAAAAAATTTACACCAGGCATTCTAACTGTCAATTTTTCAAGATAATCTGAAGAGATTTCACCCCAATGCTTCCTGGAGCATCTTGCACAAGATGGATAGGCTTGATGGAGTCTTCCTCCATATCACACGGTCAAGCTGCTCCCACAACAGCTCGATAGGGTTCAGATCCCGAGACTGTACTGGCCGCAACATTACAGTCAAACTTTGTGCAATAGATACAATTGTTTGTTTTCCAAAGAAAAATACCAAAGAATTCCAAAGAATCATGCAATTCACAAAGAAACTTTCAAATGATCCCAAACTTTTGTTTGCGGTAGTGCAGTAATATTCATCATATCCATTGCTTACCTTGTCTTTCTGTTTATCGGAACATCCAGAACACACTGCATTTCTGGATCACTACAGCTTTGTCACTTCGCACAGTTTTTGGCTCATGTGTAAGTTTAAAAGTCTAAGACTTGGAAACCTTGGATGTTGGTTTATAGGTCCCTATCAATAACTGCTATATTGTTTATCAAAAAACTTGACATGACTGGGTCCAGGTCAATATGTTTATCTTTCAACAATTTCAACATTTCAGTCTTTCAACATTTGTCATTAGCACTAATAACGCTGCAAAAATCATGGAACTGTACTGAACCTGAACTGCATTTTTACAGACACAGGCCTGAGTGACTACCGGATCTTTAAACATTTTACAAAACTTGTCGGCTAACTATTACGATGAGTCTAACGCCCTTCTCAAAACAGCGATTAGTATGTTCAGTGTTTTCACTGCTGTAACCAAGCACTGTCTGTATATTAACTAATCTGAAACCACCACTGCTATAAACTTATAAACGAAGGGAAGATGGACTTTACACTGTTCATGGTCATGTTGATTTGACTTAACTCGGCAGACAGGGAAATTCATAGTCGAACGTGCGTCTTTTGATGGTTTTCCAGGTTGTAGTTGTAGTGTGGAATTATAAGTTGTAATTACTTTGCCTCAAATGCATCATTAGTATTATGTGCAGAAATTAATTACATTACAAGATCTAAACTGTTCACTACAGAAAAACGGCAGTAGAAATAAAACCAAGTTTTATCATCAAGGAGAAAATGATGCAATGGGAAACATGTTTACTGAAAACTTTGTGGCATTCTATTATTGTGACGCAAGTTGTGTTTATGTCAATAACTTGGGCTAGGAGGATTTTCTGAGCTGGAAGATAATTGCACATTGTACTTTTCCTTGTCATGAGACAAATTCTTTTGTATTTTCAACTTGAAAATTGCCGCATAAACATGACAGTAGGACATGTTGACATTTTGACCCCCGCCCCCCTCACTTTGAGACCAGTCAGGAATGGACGAATTATTCACGAATCATGTGGAGGTCTCTTACTAACCGTGTTGAAAATCTGCAGGCCATCATGGCCACCTGAGACGTGAATCCTCCCTTCAAATATCGTCACTCCTGCAGCACTGCGACTCGCACTCATCTCTGTTATTATTGTCCATCTGGGTAAAAGAGAAGATACACAATGACTGGTTTCATTTTAGTGTTGAGATCATTTATCATGACTATTAAAGAAGCAGAAAAACCAGACTCACCGGTCAGTTTCAGGAGAATAACACTCTACTGTATTGAGAGAGGACTTGCCGTCGTAGCCACCACAGACGTAAATGTGTCCGTCCACCACCACGGTTCCCATCGCACTGTGGACAGACAGAGGGAAGACTGTCAAAGACTATTTCCCAGAGAAAATATAATCAGTAATTAATCAATCATCACACCTGATCCCCATCATGACCAGGATCAAATCTTTCCTGAAGATGATGTCATTTTTATCTTCTTCTCCAATTTATAAATCATACTTAATGTTGTGAATAGTCCCAGAAAGCAAGTTAATTCCTGTTAACACTTAACAACTTAATATCATTTAATCACTTAATAACAGTGACAAATATAAACTTGCTTTTTAAATCAATAGTAGAAGAAGCATGCAGCTTATCACATGAAAACACAGAAATTGCGAAGTGCAAACCCCTGTACTGAAAACGTTTCCTGAACAGCTTCACCTCCGACACTGGAGACTCCTTCTGCACATGTTAAATAACTGTGTACTTACAGAAAGCTTCGGAATATCAGTGCTCTTAATACTATTGAAACAATTTAAATTTACAAATCGCACTGCATCACATTGATGACCATAAATTATGGACTTGCACTAATGCTAGATGAGTCCATGAAGTCATTTAAGCTTTTTTTTTCCCCTTTTCAATCCTAAATGTCTCTGACAGCATTTGCTTAACAAGGCTTTAAACAGTACCTTAACAGTAACTATATAATCCTTATATTGTATTAACGTATATATAAAAAATTTAATCTAATTCTGAAACATGACTACTCCGCTGTCCTCACCTGCGCTGACTGTTCATGCTGGCGACTTTACTCCACGTGTCCGTTTCTGGGTTGTAGACTTCGACTGTGCTGAGCCGAGACTGCCCGTCGTAGCCCCCGATAGCGTACAGCAGCCCATTGACCACAGCCGCGCCCACTCGACTCCGGGCCGTGCTCATTGGCTGACAGCGTTCCCAACAGTTACCGATTGGATCATATACTTCCACAACGTTTAATGAGTCACCTGGATATAATACAATGAATTAAAGGAACTCAGGTCTAAATGATTAGATATTTAATAAGGTTTTCCGCACTTCATTTTAGGCTCTGATTATGATATACACATATGGATCTCTGTTTAAATGTATGAGGGACGTTCAAGGCAAACTGGGACTTGTGATGAACTTTCTTGCGAATGACGGCGTAAAACCTGACTGGCATCTACAGAAGACTTGAACAATTTGGTGACGAGACTTTTAGCTCAGACTGTACATCCATGAATGACAATCCCAGCGGGGTGACCATTCCCATGGACATTCAGCAGAACTCCTGAGCACTGAAAAATCACGGGATTTTCAGCATTAACTTATGGAAGAGACGCATCTGCTAATCACACATTACAGGAACTTGGCTGGGAGTTATTGCCACATCCCACGTACAGTCCTGACGTCACTACTGTGTCATTTCCACGTGTCTGGGGCATTGCAGGAGTTCCTTGGAGTGCAGTCTGATCATGGCTCCGGCGTACTGAGAAATGGTTCTACCTTGATGGTATCCATGCACTAGTGAAAGGCTGCGATAAGTGCATTAGTGTGACAGTTGATTATATTGAGAAATAAGGCTAGGTTTTACTCTCATAACTGTGTTCTGTTATTCTGCACAATCAAAAGTCCCACTTTTACTTGAACGCCTTTCATAATTTAAACTTGGCTTCAGGAAACTGCCCCATTACCGTGATGAAAAACAAAAAACACACAGTAAACAATATGACAGAAAAACCAGAAAGCACCTGCACTGTTGAGTCCTCCGACTGCATAGATTAACCCGGCGATGGACGTGCAGCATCTTTGCCTCGTCTTATAGGCAGGCAGGTGTGGACGTCGCTCGGGCATAAGATGATAATCTTTTGCCTCATCTACCAGATCTCTGTTTAAAGAGAAGCACAAACCAAATTTAAACTACATGCAATATCTGACTGGCAGGTTATTTCATATTCGGCCCAACACTAGATCTGGGCAACACTACAGTGGAACCTCGGATTACGAGCATAATTCGTTCCGGAAGTGGGCTCGTATTCCAAAACACTCGTAAAGCAAATTTAATTTTCCCATAAGAAATAATGCAAACTTAAATTATTCGTTCTACAGCCCAAAAAAATGAACACATAAAAATAATTCATACAAAATATAAAGTAAAAATAAAACAAATTAACCTGCACTTTACCTTTAAAAAAAGTAAA
>JAQMYL010000001.1:26944392-26954683 GCA_030014365.1 Clarias pachynema | reverse complement strand
AAAAAAAAGATTTGCAAATGGGGAAAAATAAAATAAAGTTTACTACAGTTTTACAACAGTTACCTGGGATCCATGCCTTGCATGACAATCTCATCCTGTTTGCACTCGACCATGTCGTTAGTGAACATGGCGTGGAAATAGGGAATGGAAGCAGCCAGGACAATCCTGTGGGCACTAAACTTATGCTCTCCCACCTAAAACACACACACACGCTGCTTATTACAACATGACACACACATACAGACACACTGGTCACTCCTACTACACCTTAATCGAGTGCAGCGTATACTTGGGCTGGCTAAATTTAAGAGAGAATGATCTTTAAGACAATAATCCTAGAATCCACTGCAAACAACCTCAAAAAAGTTAGACATCTACTGTAAAACCTTTCGTGTCATACATAAAATCAAATAAAGACGTATACACCTGCAACTCTGTCTCTTTTTGAGACTGATTTATAGAATGTGACCGAAGAATAGATTAAAAATTATAAATCAGGGGAGTTTTAATAAGACCCACCATAGTGTGTATGTTTACTCCGGGTCATGTCATACGCGTCATATCTGAATTGTATTCTAAGAAGATTTAAGAACCAGCTCATTGCATTTAAACTCGTACTTCCTGTACTTCTAACTTACCCTCGGGTTAATGATAAAGGATCACTTGGTGAAAAACATAAAATTGGTGCCTCATTAAAAATAGATGAATATATAAAATACATTAAGCACCATATGTTAGTATGAATGATATCTAGTGGGAGGAGTTAAGCGACGGGTGCGTTTACTTTTGTAGACCATGGCTAAAAGGGTCTCGGAATTTGAGTGTCGGGATTTTAATCTGATTTGAATGTCTGACATTCCTTTATACTTTCGTTATTACTTGGATAATGTCCGTAAACACTCACCAGATTTTTTATCTTACATATTTTGTCTTACATTTTTCATATTTTGTGACTTTAGTCAAAACGTTTTCTAAACACTACCGAGATAAAGGAGTTGGTAGGTTAGACTCCAAGACGCTGAGTAAAACCTACCAGCTTGTTTCCTTCTTAAACAGCACATGAAGCACCTAAAATGCTCATACCAAACACTGACTTTTCACAAAGAAGCATTTATCTTTGAATGGTAAAGTTCTAGACCACTAGCTCTTACTTAAATCCTCATATTTAACACTTACTCAAACACTTTCACACACATACAGTAGACACAGGCTTTAACACACACACTCGAGAGAAAAGCCACAGATATGGGTGATTTACATAACTCCAGCATGCAGGTGCAAGGGAACAACAAGGTCATATGAGCGGTCAGGTGAGAGAGACAATCTGACAAGATTAAATCAGCACACAGCGTGTAAAAGAGGATTTGGATACAGTAGGACAGACACGGCTGAGACTATTTAGTCGAGGGTAGTTTTAAGAGTTTTAATCCGATCTTAATCATAAAGCAGACTTAGCTTGAGGACATATCAATGTCAGACATATCGTCCTGAGAGTCATGAACAACCGCGTAGAGATATGGACTCGGTTCAATAGAAGGTTCATTATTTTCATAACCAAATAATCTGGAGAGGGGATAAACAAACGACAGACTAGTAAAGCGTGGTCGAGCAAGCCATAAACAAATATTAAAAAGGAAAAGGAAAAAAAATTATCAGTAGATTTGTAAAATAAGATGATATATTATTTCTCTTTAGAAGGTAAAGAAGTCAAGGCGTGATCTAAATAACATGCGTTATTCTTCACTACAACTTCGGACATTTTTGATGATAATTAATGCTATCGAAGCACAATCAATTGCTTAAAAATCGAAATCACAATAAGGACCTGTGCTATTATTTAATTGCAAAAGGCTGCAGGTAATATGCACATAGCCTTTGTTGAATAATTTCGTTTTTTTTTTATATGTTTTTAAAAAAATAATTTTGCAGTAATGAATATTAATAATACACGATCATTTGTCCAATTATTTTGAATACAAAATGGTACATTTTACAGTTATATATCAGAGTTTAAATCACAATACGTGTCAAAATAATTGCAATGTGATTACTTTTTTTAGTCAAATCATGCAGCCCTACTTAATGCTAAAAAAAGATAATGCTGATAAACATCTGCAAGATCAAGACTTCAGTCACTTTGCTCTCGTTACAGCACATCCTGACGTACACGAGCCAGGAAATTCCCAGTACTGGTGCCAAAAAAAAAAAAAAAATTATTTTTATTTTTACTAAAACCATGTTGAAATGATTTAATTTAGGGCAATTTCTAACCTAGGTTTGGCTACCTGCCTGTAAATTAGTGTACAAATAAAGCGGTAAAATTATGTCTAAATCCTTGCTAGTTATATCTAAAAAAGGTTTTCAAGCCGTAGCAAAATCGGGTATCGTCTGTAAAAAACATCATAAACTGTTATGAAAAATAATCATCATTATCATCAAAAAAGAGAAGTGGGCTTACATGCTTTGTATGGACCACAGTGGCGCAAGTTTCACTTACATTTACACAACCTTATAAAAAAAATTAATGTTCATTTTCACTTCCATGTTTTTATCTCTTAATACAAAAGAATTGTAATATGCTAGTAGAAACAGAAACATGCGTCAGATAGCATGGATCTTTAGAACTTTATACAAGAGAAAATGTCTAAATTTGGCATTGTGCAAAGATCGTTAAATTCTGAAGGGGCTTTCCCATGCTGCCATAGATTTACTAGATAAAAAAATAAAACACAACGGGTTGTGTGTTGCAGCCCGCATATAGTGGAGTTACGATTACAACCAACAAGTGGATTATTTTCAGAGAACATCAAACGCCCAAATGCGTTATTCATTTCATACCACGGCAACATGGCAATGGTTTCATTTTAAATTATTAAAAAAAAAACGACAGATGGTTTTTAAAGATGTATCCAACTTATATTTTGCTTCAAAAAATTATTAAAATAGCTGAACATTTTCTCGATGATTATTTATTTGATTGAATCAATTTGTATAACATGATATTAGAAAAAAGAAGTGAAGTTTTTATAACATGCAAATTTTTCACAAACTGGACAAACCCTCCAGGACGCCATACACAGGTTTTCTGAAGAGCAGTTTTGAACCTCAACTGTTGGTTGGAACGACCTCAGTTAGCAGAAGCTAGCTAGCTTAGCTTCAAATTATTTAAAATGCTAAGGTGACTAATGTTAATTTATATTCTAACGTTACTGTGCATTTGGTTGAGCTCCATCATTCTTACCCTACACGTCGTCCCGTGACAGCTCCTACATTTCCTGTGGTACAATAAACTACAATGACTCTTTAGCTAAAGTGATGCGTAGGACCACCTTAAAGTTTGACACAGACATTGCAGCTGTCACTCAAACCAGCCACGCCCCTATTTATATATAATTTTGTGTCTTCCTATACTTTTGACTGATAAGAGTATCCCCCCCAAAGTACAGCTGTCATGAAAGGAAAATATAGCTATGGAGACCAAACGAGCATTTTGTCCCAGACTGCAAATGTTTCTCTCTGTTAAACGTAAAGTTGGACATTTTAACGTGGGAGTATATGGGATTGACTTGCAGAGCCATTCGAGGAAATGCATGTTTTAGCTTTTCCGAGTTGGCTTAATTTTTCAGAATCGTCGGTTGACCCTTGGCATTCCCAAAAGGTGTATTTAGGGTGCTTTCACACAAGGCACGAGTGATTTGCACTGTGCTCAGAAACAATTGCTGTCCCTCACTGGCCAACGTTCACATTACTATTATTTTCCTCCACACTCAGCCATTAAACATCTTTGTGTTATGCCTAATATTATTGATATGTTGGAAGAAAAATGTCAAGAGCAACCCCCTCACATATCTTCCTATTTCATCAGCTATGGCTGTGTAAATCAGAGAGGATTTCAGAAAGGATCAACGGCACTCATGACATCGCGTCCACTTTAGTTCTCAGGTACGATTGGTTCCATATCTCATTCGATCCATTCGTGTCTGAATACGACGGATCATTCTCAAGACCATCTTTTCCAGCAATCCCTGTTTCTCACTTTTCCTGAGAGCATTCCAGTTGTGTTCTCACTGATCAAAACAAACCAGACTTTGGGGTAGAGCGTTCTCGGAAACGATCCCGGGGCCCTAATGTGAAAACACCATTAGTCGTGTGATAATAATAATTCGAACAAAAAAACATGACTGACACTGAGAAGAAAAAGGCGCAAGCAATCAGTAAGGTTCTGCCGAGAAGAGACATTAAGTGGCACCAAACACTTGTTAAACAAAGTAGAGTTCACATAGGAGAGTGGTTTGAAAGATGGAGATCCTGTGATACTTTATTTTTTACGCACTTTGCATGAATTCATCTTCATCAATACTTCCAGTTTCGTGCAAATTCTACAAGTCATACATGACAAAAATAAATGTATGTTTGCATCATATTTACTTCATATCTTAATCCTAATTTCATGTATGTGTAAAAAAAAAAAAACAAGGTAAAAATGTATATAATAAGCTGAAAACATATTTTATATATCTATTTCTATTATATATCATATCTATTTTTAGATATCATATCTATTTATTTAATCGCCTAACTTGTTCATTGGCCTCCTGTTCCCTCCCCCCCCCTCTCTCTCTCACACACACACACACACACACACACACAGTCTCTTTTGCAGTCAACAAAACAAAAAAACAACAGCAAAAAAAGCAGCTTTTCCTGTTACAAAGAAAACTGAAAGCCTCGTATATGATGGAAACGGACAGAGTCAGGACTCCTTCACTAATGGTAAACAAACACTACTGTAGAAAACTCAATCAACACTTTTTGACCAATCAGAACGCAGGATCAGAAGTACAGGTGTTGTTTTTTTTAAACGGGTTAGGTTACTATCTCAGAAACTGTCAGAAGTTCTCCTAACTACAGCATTTATCACCCTTTGCTCCTGAAATGTTAAGCTTCTTGTTATGTCCTGTTCACTTGGAAGTCTTAAGGCGTGATTTAGGCAGTTATCAAATACACGACCTGTAACGTTATAATTTTTATGATTTCCTTTAATACTTTTTTTTTTTAATTCCTTGTCAGAATTTTACATTTTATCCTAAAATTTCTACACCGGAATGATAAACCAGACCTGAGCTTTAAGCTTCCCCGCTGTTAGCTCTCTGGGTGTTAGCAGCTCAGCACTGCCCAAAGCTAAGCTAACAGGATGAACCTTTGAACCCAAACCACCTGAAAACACCCTTTTAAAAAATATAACATAACGATATATTTTTTTGTAATTTATTGCTCAGAAACCTACATATTTCTCTCTCACAGCTTGTCTCTGTGCTTTCAGGCGTTCCCATGCCGACCAACTGAACCTGTTAGCTTAGCATAAACTGGGAACTTAGCAACAGAGTAAAGTAGCTCAACGGATTAGGGGGAGAGCGGGGGAGAAAAACATACCTTTAGCGTCACATCGCAGAGTTTCCCTTGTCTTCGGATCTCCTCCATAACGGAATAACCACGAGCTGGCAAATCGTGGACGGAGAAATGCATTAAATCTTCCAGTTCCTCGGATATCATGTCACCCATCGTCATTGAAGGAAGGGAAAGCTGATTTAAACAACGCGAGCGCGGATGCTTTCTGAGCCTCGCAGGATGCCGTAGCAGCCGGTGGCGCTGAGTTACAGCAGCATGGAGGAAGTACGGGTGGTACCACTGTAGGCAAATCTCAACACATCTCCTATAGTGTGTGTGTCATTTATTGCCCTGACGCAAAAGACTAACCATAACACCAGTCTTGTTTTCAAGAATGTCTAAATCTGTCACCTTCCCAGTGCTTCTTTAGTCCCTCTGGATCAGTGATGCGGGGATTAAACTTGTTATCACAAGCAGGGATTAATCAGTCTCACTCACTCATCATCTGTACCGCTTTATCCTGTATACACGTGTGACTTGGACCCTATCCCAGGAGACTTGACATACACATGCCAATCCATGACATACACACACTCACACAATCATTCACACACTACGGACAATTTTGTTAACAGCAGTTAGTCTAATCTGCATGACTTTGGACTGTGGGAGGAAACTGGAGTACCCGGAGGAATCCCCCCCAAGCTGGTGGAAAACATGCAAACTCCATGCACTTAGACCGCGAGGACGGAATCAAACCCGGACGCTGCTGGTGCAAGGCGACAGTGCTAACTACAAAGCCACTGTGCCGCCTCAGCAGGGATTATTAGATCATATTCCTAACGAAAAGGGATTAATCAGAATTTAAAAGAGGCACCAAATCCACAATGTACTCTAAAGCCTATTAAGACGCCACTAATTAGAAGAGACACAGAGACCAGTTTAATCCGTAGAAGAATTTCCACACATATGTACAATATTTAGTCATTTATCTTCTATATCGTTTATCCTGTACAGGGAGATGGTGGGGATGGGGGAGCAATAGTCTGGACCCTATGCCAGGAGACTTTGGGCACAAGGTGGAGGACACCCCGGCAGATACACACACACACTAACGTAATCTACATGTCTTTGGATTGTGGGAGGAAACCCACCAAGCACTGGGAGAACATGCATACAGACCTGAGGTGGGAATCGAACCCGGACCCTGGAGGTGTAGGGCCACAGTGCTAACTATAAAGCAACTGTGCCGCACTGTCAGACCTCCAAAGCCACAGGTTCTCAAATATTTTACAAACCCTGCTGACCCGCGGAAAAACCCTTATGAACCCTTTAAGCATGAACTATTCAAACTAATATAAGTACACATTCTTAGCGCGTATAATAATGTTTTACCTATTTATTGGAAATGTGGAGGGATTATTATTATTATTATTATTGTTATTATTTCATTTACTTTCCACCCATAGGACTTATTAATGATAAGACTACTTTTATAGTTTTACAGTTAAAAAAATGTTTTATGCTTTATGGACCACTAAATGGAGGTCTGGACATTAATATATCCTACAACAGTCAAATGTGGAACTAAATGAGAGAACCCTTTATAAGTTTTTCACATGTGAGGTGTTTTTGTCGATCCTGTGCTCTGTATAGTGAAAGGGGCGTGGCTTCTGTTATAAAAAGGCTTTTACAGCGGACCAATCAGCGAGCAGGAATGAGGGGCGGGTCTGTTCAGGCTGGGTCTTAAATTTAGATTATATTTCATATATGTCTTTTTTTTATGATTTGTATGAGATCCAAACCGCATACCAGCATATAATAAATATTTATTTAAGTATTTAAGTAGTACAAGAAGTAATTTTAGTAATCTATGCTATGCCTTGACTTTTTAGTGTGTGGAATAAAAGTTTTTAATGGTTCTATTAACAGTTACAGTATATTAGAGCTAAAACGAAAAAAGAAATCCAATAATTTTGTATAAAAATAAACTGCACTATGGATGTAATAAAAAAGTAAATAAATAAAAACATTTTAATGCACCAAAACAGTACTAAACACTTATTTTGTTACGCTATCATCGTTGTAGTGACCTGTTTTGACCAGCAGAGGGTACTAAAGATTTTAAAACGCACCAAACACTTTTTAATCAAAGCAGAGTTCATATACTGTACAGTAGGTCAGCAGTTGCAGCACTTGTTCATATAAAATTGCTCGAATTTATTGCATGAATATCTATTGCCAAAATCCTTAGCAATACTTCTGGTTTCTTGCAATTCCTGCGGGTCATGCACATTTTGAAACTAAAATTAAAACTTATTTTTGTTTGTATCATATTTATTTTGTTATTTTATGGTGACAAATAGCACTTTACGCTTCTTATTTCATGTATATGTGAAAATCCAAGATTTCATCCAAGATTCAAGATTTATAAGATAAGACAAATAAATAAATACAAAGTATAATAAAAATATAATTATGTAATTGACTACATTTGAAGTTAAATATTGCGACCATGTGACACGGTGGCGTAGTGGTTAGCACTGTGGCCTTTCACCTCAGTGGTCGAGGGTTCGATTTCTGCCTCGGGTCTGTGTGTGGTTGGAGTATGCATGCCCTCCCCGTGCTTGGTTCCCACAGACAAAAGACGTGCAGATTAGATTAACTGGGGATCCCAAATTGCTCGTAGTGTGTGGGTGTACCCTACCTCGTGCCCTAAGTCTCCTGGGATAGGCCCCAGGCCCCCCGCAACTCTATATACAGAATAAGCAGTAGATTCTGCTTTTACAGTCGAAAAGGCATTTAACTATAAAACAAACAAACAAATAACAAACCCCGTCAATATGAATTTATTGTGAAAAAAAGATTTTTCAACCTTGAATTTATTCTGACCCGTGTCACAAGATGTAAGACACTACAAACAACTCTGTGCTGTAAATGTTCAGTCATTAATGGCTAGTTTACATTACTCACTCATCACTCATTCTCTATACTGCTTATTCTGTACAGGGTCGTGGGAGGCCTGGAGCCTATCCCAGGGGAGGTCTTGGGGCACTAGGACAGGGTGCCAATTCTTTGCAGTTCACAAGCATGCATGCACACATCCACACACTATGGGGAATTACTAATACAGCGAAACACTGATTTGCCTAATCTGTCGGATGAAACTGGAGATGCTGGAGGAAACCCGAAGGCGGGACTCAACCCTGGATGGTCAGTGCCACAGTGCTAACCGTTATGCCAGCGTGCCACCTAGTTTACATTAACATTTGCTAAATAAATTATGGTAAATCTTAAGTAATGTTTTGATTAAAAGTTTTGATATGGTGTTATTTTCTGTCTGAAGTACAGTATGAACACTTTATCCCTAATTCAATTAAGCTGACACTGCTTTTAAACAGGAAATAATGAGCTGAGTTTCACTCTGACTGTCGTCTAAATTTTCGTTTATTATATTCAACTTGTATAATTGTTTTAGCATAATTAATTAATACACACAAACATTATATTGTGTAACCGAAAAGAAAAGAAAAAAACTAAAATGTAATTTCTAATATGCTATCTTAAGTGGATGTCGCCTTAAAACAGAAATTCATGTACTGTTTCAACATTTTGGTATTTTGAGCACTGATGTGTTACTTCTCCTCTGCCTGCAGTTTTGAAGAAAAAAAACCATTTCTACTTTCTTCCTCTTCTTGTTTAGAACTGTCCGTATTTTTTAGTTCTAATGCAACAAACATCAAAATGTTATATGAATTTATATGGTTAATATTTTAATCACAAAGAATGGGGCAGACAGGTAAACGTTAATGCGACACTCTGGGAAACATATAGCACATTCATTATAAACCTGTCTACAGCGGTAGCAGATCTTAAAATAATTTTTATAACATTCTCAGTTTGTTATTTGAATATGGTTATTTTAATCGTGAATATTTTTTGTCAGTGCTGATGTTTAGTCATACAGTATATCTACCCGGTATGACAAAAACTATATTAAATACTAGTTGTATGACAGAATTCCCCATGTCATTTCTAACATGATATTGAATTATGAACTTGTAAGACAGATGCTAATGATACTCATAAAGCTAGGTTTTGTTCTGTTTTTAACTGAATACACCTAATTTAACAACTAATTAATACGTGATAGTATGCAAGTGCACAATTAGAATTATTGGAAATAATAATTTGTAAGAATTCATAAGAAACTGAAGGAGGCATGAGCATAATGCTGAGCTAAGTAGCAATACTGGAGTTCATTGAGTTCAGCTCATTCAACTCAGCTCAAGGAATAAGAGACGACTCATTTGGCTCCCAAATTGATCATTACTGCTTAAAAAAAGCTTGCAATATTCTGAGCAGCTCATTACCTAACTATGACTCATAATATTTAATGAACTCTTACTTCACTTTTAAATTAACAAAACAGCATAGCATTGTATTATTGTGAAATCTTGACTGAGAATCAAACATATGATTTACAGCTCAGATGTAATATATTGGCATGTTCGAAATTTAGTAGCCACTCTTTTAATTCTATTTTTGTGTGTAAAAACATAACAAAAATCATCTGATCGTATCGGAATAATCTCAGTATTAGGCAAATACAACCTCAAATGAAGAACAAAATATATATTTTTTTACTATGCCTTTTTTTATTTAACAAAAAGGAACCCAAAACGAAAAAAAATTGTGGGCAATACTAAGCTTCCCCATAGCTTGTACATTCACATTTAGCATCAATAACCTGAAGTAATCATTGCCTGTTTGATGTTATCAGTCTTTTATATCATTGTGGAGGAATTGTGGCTCATTTTTCTTTACAATTTAATGGTTTGGGCATGCACTTATGCACAGCTCTGTTAAGGTCCTGCCACAGCATTTCAGTTAGATTGAGGTC